>JACCGJ010006547.1:0-21003 GCA_013407085.1 Atriophallophorus winterbourni | reverse complement strand
TTCGAAAACCGTGTTGTGCTGCGGTCAAAATATTTTGGTTTTCAAAATGTTCTCTCATGCGCGCAGTCACAATGCGTTCCATTAATTTAGAGATCACCGGAAGTAACGTTACCGGTCTATAGTTTGCTGTCTGAACGGCTAGCGCCATTATAAATAAGAGTTATCATCCCTGCTTTCCATTGCGGTGGTATTTTTCCTTCATTTAAGCTGAGATTGAATATGCGAGTGAGATGAGCAGTCAAAGCAACGCGACACCTGCGAAGTACGGCGGGGGTAATTTTGTCTGCGCCAGGGGACTTCTTTTCGTTTAGTCGACAAAGTTCCCGCCCAACCATGTATTCGTTGATAGTCATTTCACTTAATAATTCGAAATGTGGTGAACTTGATGAAAGTTGATATGGTATGCAACGCTTGGGATTGAAGACAAATGAGTAAAACGTTGCTAAAGCGTCGGCGGTATCTTGGGCAGTGTGGGTCAATCCATGAGGTGTTAGTACAGATAATACACCTGGTTTGATCTTTGATCGTTCATTTACTATCTTGTAGAGAAGCTTAGGATTCTTTTCCATTCTCTTAAGCAAGTTCCATTGGAATTGCATGCGATCTTCTCTTACAAAAGTCGTGACTTGATTCCGTATCTTACAGAATCGCTTCCGAATTGCTTCCGTACCAAACTTCTTATGAGTTACCCAAGACTCTCGCTTAACAGCTAACCATTTCTTAGTTCTATTCCGAATAACAAACTGGTTGTTGTAGCTGCATTTGTGTGGTACAAAAATCGAGTTTTCGTAAATCTTCGAATTCAGATAATTTAGAAACGAATTGTAATATGAGCCAGAATCCATCGAATCAAACTCATGAGTGTGTGCATCCCGGAGACTGATATTTAAGGATTAAAATTGTATTTTCCTTATGACTTTCGTCTGTTCACTCAATCGTTCCGCACTACATACATAATCAAACAAAAGCACAACATGATCACTCTTTCCCATTGGTGCCAGGTATTGTATATCCTCTACCGCGGTTGCCTCAGGCGTTAAGACAAGGTCAAGGGTTGAAGGTTGGTCAATACCCCGCCAGCGAGTTGGCTCGTTAACGTGATTGTGTAGTGAAGCAATTTCTATAACCTCCTTGAATTTATGTTCAAACGAATGCAGGGAGTGCTCACCTCTTGAAAACAGATGCGGGAGATTAAAATCGCCAATCATCAGCAATTGCGTAGTCTGGCGTCTCGTGTTGTGTTACAAGGATTCGATTAGCTTATCAATGAATGAGCTTTCGGATGATGGCGAGCGGTAAATGATGCCGATCGTACATTCATCTCCATTGACTAGTTTTACTGAACACCACATCGTATCAGGAAGGCTGAGGTCAGGATGATCGATGACGTTACACTGCGCTACACGTTCGTGATAGTAGACTGCAACTCCACCACCGGATCTTCGATCACGATCGCGACGAAGTAGTGACATTTTCAGAATCAAAAGCTCAGCATCAGTCATGCAGGGCTGGAACCAATTCTCTGTAATGCAACCAAATCGGGTGAAAGTCTATCACAAAGCTCACATAGTTTAGCTAATTTGTTAGTTAAACACTGAGCATTTGTATATATGCACCTGATCGTATTTGTCTTACACAATGTCGAATCGTGTACTGTAGCTATTGGTCCGACTCGCGATGAGCCGGACCCTTTTCGTTTTTTGGGGTAACATTTGAACTGTCAATAACAAGATTGCAATCAGGCTGTGGTTGCGATGGTTCTCTGGGTTTCAGTGAGGGAACACGCTTGGGCACACTTAGTCTCACGTCTGGTGGAAGTTTTGAGCGGTTAGATTTCCAGTCGGTATTCATAGCGATAGCCATTTCAGTCGTTAGAAAAGTGATTTTCAGAGGACTGGGCCCATTGCCTTTGTAGTTAGAGGATCTAGGTATTCTAAAAGTGTCTACGACAACGCAATCACGAGATCCAATAGAATCGGCAATGCATGACCATTGCTTCAGATCATGTTGCTTTGATTCCGATGCGGATATTACATCGACATTTTCGGGGACACCGAGGAATATTAAACTACGTGAAGTAGACTGGTCTCGACAAGTGGATTTACCTTTCCTTTCCCATCAGGGTATGTCGGCCTGGACTCGGCAGGTCAAACCGGGACAAGCACTGAGTTGATACGCATTGAGGATGACTTCTTCCATTTCAGATTTGGTTCGCAATGTCACCCTTAATAGGCGCAGCCGGTCTACGTGTGGGGAGCATTTATGCCTAGTTAAGCGCGTCATCGATGAAGGCACCAAAGATTTTAAGCCCATGTGTGTACAGAGCTTAATCCATTCCTTCAGCTCATGTGCTTTTTTGCTTAAAAAGTGAATCTGTCGATTCAGAGATATTTGTGCACAATACACTGAGAGCGATATCTGTCTTAGTAAAATGAGCGGTAACATTGCTTTTCTGGGGGGCTCGGATCTAGCAACTGGACGACGTGGAGTCCTGGACAAAGTGTTCACAATGTTACCAGTTAAGGACCTAGGTAAACAGGGTTCAGTAAGTCCATCTTTATTACCTCCGGATGAGCTATCACCACATTTAGTTAAGGGAACACGCCAACGAAGACATGCTAGGATTCAAGCCAATAACATTAGATGAGGTCGAAACGCAGCAGATAAATTCGAATGATGTCCACGGCCCAGTTACTTCGAAAGAAGTTTCGCTGATGATGTCATCTAGTTTGATGACGAAACGTCCGCAATCAATCATACCAGCTCGGAGAACAACTATGAACTACAATAAGGGAGCAGGTATTGGTGTATTTTTCTTTTCATTTTCGTCTTGAGCAACATTTATTTCGGGTCGAATTGCGTTGACAAGTGTATCTACCAAAAGCGGTTTAAATGTTTCCTCAAGATTTCGATAGCAATTTTCCAAAATCTCTATTCGAGATTCCAGCTTTGCCTCATGGGGAGGATTTGTAGCCGTATCGCTAGGCTGTTTACTTAGACGCGCACAACATACGTAGCAAACACCGGGTAAATCAACGTTGTTAATAAAAGATATCATTTCCTGCGTTAGGGCTTTATCACATTTGGTATGTATTTTATCCAAACTACGTTGGATCTGGCACTTACCCCTTTGTTACACATTTGACACGCATCACGTGCTGCCTTCTTTGTCTTGGGCAACGAGGTCATCCTTCGCGTCATTGTTACAATCCAACGAGTGATGAGTCAGTGCACCTGGCGGTGCAGTTGTTTATCGATCAGTAGCTACTGGTGGAGTGAATGCGTTGGATCGGAGTGACGCGATCCAAGCGGTAAAATGCGAACGAGTTGGATAAAAGTGATGTGGTTGAACGAGTTGAAAAAACTATCAGTCAATTCGAAATGATGTTGATCTTCTCAACAATATTCGAACAGGAAAAATATTCGAAATCGCAAGGGATGTTGCACGCGTCGGTAAATTTGGGTTAAAACTTGAAAATTGGATTTTCAAGAATTCACCTTGCATGAAGTTGAAATGGGTTTATTCCGAAAGAGCAAATTCAGACGACTTCAAAGATATATGAACCGTCCAGCTCAGACAAACGAGTGAGGAAATAAATCCAAAAGTATGTGAGCACAAATATATGCGTCCGCACAGCACGTCAAACAATATTTTGTTTCAAACAATTTATTTGTTGAAGTTATTATTTTGTTGAAGTAGTGGATTGATCCACGCTCACATTTGTGCTTCAATGAATATAAAGACGAAGATGCTGTATGATGCTCTGTAAAGCCTTAAACGGCATCGCAGTTGTTAACGAAATTTCGGTTGATGCCATATCACCATGGTTCATAAAAGTATAATTGAATGATGGCTTTTTCTATGTTGTAAGCCAATATGTGGCGCGACCTTGTGGTCTACTTAATGACAGGCTGTTATAACGGATCAAGTGTAAATAATAAACCAATGAATTGGATGCACCATCAAAGGTCTGGCAAATGACAAGATTTCGATTGAAATAAATGGTTGCTATGTAAACTTGCGCGCATGCATTATTTAAAAAGTGGTACGTACATTAATAAGAAGCGAATCGTACAAAATGTGATATGTTTTCTGAAAATTCGGTGGTTGAAAAAGCTGTTAATAAAATCTTTTAACGAATTTGGGATGAACGAGTAACAAAGTGCACTGCTGGTAGCAAGAGTTCAGTTTAAAATCTGAGAATCCATGGCCTTCATTGCTTGCGCGGGTGATAATCTCTAACAGATAGGTTATTCTTGTTCATTAAAAAATAGTTTAAATGCTAAAAGTAGACATAGTTGCCTTTTAATAGACGCGGTTGTTAGGCATTGAAAGATTGAAGGATAATAATTGTACATTCTTACATTCAATGATGAGCTTCGATTCGCGAAGTAGCCTTCGAAAGCAGCAGTGGCACATAGAAACATATCAGAACTCTTTAGTCGAAATGTATTACCATAAGAATAATACTGAGCAACAGTTACAATTTGATGATATTTCCAACACATGTTTTAATATACAAGCGCATGCGGATCTTGATCGTACTGCTCCTGCATGATGAGTGCAAACGGTACGAATCCAGTCGTTGTGTGTGATGGAAATGCATTAAAGTGAAGTATTTATATTCACATAGTTTTATATGCATGTCTCAAAACAATTTTTCAACCAACAGGTGTGATATTTCGAAGTGTTTCCGTTGCCACTGTCACGAAATTTTGGGCTAACCGTGTTTTGTTGATAGTGATTGGTAGCAAACAAACAAACAAATTCGTCGCCTAACTAAACAATTCATTCAAAACAATCGATAATAATGATTTTTTATGAAGCATACTCCTTCAAACCACTGTATCACTTAGATTATATTTATGTTTGTCACATCACAAAAAAACAGCACTACTACATACAAAATCCAAGTTCGCGTCACAGAATGCTCATTATGGGAGCAGATTTGACTGCCTCGTATTATGCTCGAACTTCTTCTTGCAAGCAGCAAGCTTCCACAATCGACCTCAACAAAGCAAGTCCTACAACGTTTATAGCCCAAAATCGGTAATTTATAAATTCATTAGTTGATTAGCCCTTACTACGCATCGATCAATGAATCGGACGTCGCCTGGTGTCCTATTTTATGAGTGGCCAGCATCTCTCAAGTTCAAACGATCGGGGAATAGATGGAATATGACAAGTTTTAAAAGCGTTTGCAAATATGCTCCAACAGACGCTGGGCAACACGTAACCGACTAGTTGACCGAAATCAGCATCGAGTTCCAAAGAGCCGCAGATCCATTTAACAATCCTTTCTATGTATAATGGCTTCGGAATATTTTTAAGCACTTCTTTTCTTCTTCATCGTAACGAAAACCAAATCTAGTGCGTTTCAATAACCCTTCAACTCACAGGCATCAACTGGAGACAGAGTCCAGTTGGCGCTCAGCATTCATTGTAGATAGATTACTTCTTCAAAGTTTTAGAGTCTCGCAAGCGATGTGATTTGAATATATATATATATATATATATATATATATATATATATTCAGGGGGTGGAGTTCCCCCCAATGTTGTTCAAACAAAATTAATGACGATGGAGAGAACAGGCTCACCCGGTATAGACAATATACACGCAAACATTGTGCACAATCTATCTTCCGAGTTGGCAATACCGACATCTGACGTATTCACGATGATGTTCGAGCAGAGCTTTGTACCAGAAACTTGGAAAACTGCCCTGATTAGTCCGATCTACAAGGGTGGTAAAAGAAATGATCCTTTAAAACTATCGCCCGATAGCGTTATTACCAGTGCTATCCAAAGTAATGGAGTCCATAATAGCTGATGCCTTTCGGAATCACTTTGAGATTAATAATTTAATTTCCGAGGCACAGCATGGATTCAGGAAAAAAACGATCCTGTCTGACAAACTTGCTATTAACAAAAGAATCTTGGTCTGAGCTACTGGATGCCGGCCACTCCGTGGACGTAATTTATATCGATTTCTCAAAAGCCTTCGATCGTGTGAATCACGAAATACTTTCGTCGAAACTACTCACCTACGGAGTACAGGGTAAACTCTATGCATGGATTAAAGAATGGTTGATATCTCTTGAGATGTACGTGAGAGTCAAAAACGAACTATCCGAGTCGATTAAAGTTGCCCGTGGTGTCCCACAAGGATCAGTCCTCGGACCGCTTTTGTTTTTATTATATATAAACGACTTGCCTACTGTATTACAGTCGTCCGTGCTTATTTTCGCTGATGACGCAAAGCTTTGGCGCAAGATAGACTCCACAGACGACACGCAGAACCTGCAACGGGATCTCGATATGATTCACACTTGGTACATGGACAACGAAATGCCCCTGAATGCTTCGAAATGCAGCCTATTGTCTCTCAACAGCAAGTCGAGCAAAGAATATTATCTTGGTCGCACTGTTATTAAACCCGCCTCCACCGAAAAAGATTTAGGTGTGGTTATCCAATCAGACTTAGGAAACTCAATACAATGTCGAATGGCTGCCTGCAAAGCTGAAAACAACTTGGGTCTCCTTAAAAGAGTCCTAGGTTCGTTTGACCCCAATATTGCCTGCAAATTGATTTCAACGTACATCCGTCCTCATGTTGAATATGCTATACCGGCATGGGATCCCTGGTTGAAAAAAGATATTCTGCTATTAGAAACTCCACAGCGCAGAGCGACAAAACTCGTCCTGGGACTATCAAATTATCCATACGAAACGCGACTTAAATTATTGAATTTGCATTCGGCTGAATACAGACGGAAACGAGGAGCACTTATATTCCTTTGGACAGTGCTTAATCAAACAAATCATCCTTGCGGTCATTTGTTTCATCTTTCCCATAACACACATCTGCGAGGTCACCAATTAAAACTTTACCAACAGCATAGCAGGTTGAACTGCCGCAAATATGCATTTTCCGTTCGCAATGTGCAACTGTGGAACAGTTTACCTACTCATGTGGTACAATCTGGAACTGTTGAAGTTTTCAAGAAATCACTAGATATCCACATGGACAAGTATGTTTTTTTATGTTTGACAATAATCTAACAATATTTTGATATTTTTACCATCCGACCCGATGTACATTTTTGTGGGTCTTGTAAAGCATAGCTTTTTACCTGCATATAATCTATGAATAAATCTATGAATCTATGAATAAATCTATGAATATATATATATATATATATATATATATATATATATATTAAAGGGTGCTGTTGAATCGAGTGCTGCTAGAGAGATTGTTCCTCCCTAATGGGACTGTTTAATCATTCGAAAAGCTGTGCAGCATGAAAAAATCATGTGATTATGAAGTATATCCATGGTCGACATCGGCCTAAAGAGGTCAACAACATATATTTTACATTCTGATACAGATATGGTGCCGTTTAGCATTTTAGATAATCGACTAACGAGCACACTACTGCAACAAGTAGAACTAGATATAAAACGCAAGCGTCTAAACAACAAGCTGCCCACCATGGATTGTTTAAACACACGAACTAACGCATGGGACTTGCTAATCCATTAAATGCTATTTGTTGGGTGTGTTTATATGATTTCTCACTTACAAGATCAGCTCCAGTTGGTAATATGAGGCCTCACATCGGTGGCAAAAGTTATGGTTGAATAAATTGGAGGAACGGTTCCTAATTTCATGGTCTGAAAAATTTTGCGCTTAGATTTCGCTGAAGTCGGATCAATCCATCTCACATCTATGTGAGTGCTCACAAAATCTTACCGACTCCGGGATCTTGAGGGAATCGGTTGTGCATCTGCTTTTTGACAATTTGAACTACTTGCCATAAGCGAACGCAAGCTCGCTGCGAACAAAATATTTAATATATTGCAGTGGAGTTGAAGTAAACAGATGTGGTTTGCCAACCAAACGCTCTCCTAGAGTATGCAGAAAACCACTCTTCGGAATGACCTGAGAGCATGAAACGTCAAAAAGCAGGAGGACAACAATTGCAAAACAATAGGAATTAGGTTTGCTGAAGAAGAGCACGAGAATGGTTTGATGGAAAGCCAATTCGAACCTGGAGGACTCGAAGAGAAATAATTAGCTTGAAATGGTTTGACAAATCTTAGCAAAGTGACAAGCGTGCAAACATGTTAAGAACATCTTTTATAACTACAAGCTTCGCTTATAATATTTAGGAGTTTGTTTTATGTTTGCCATATGGATAATCACTGCTTGACTTATTGTCATTCTTCTGTAGGTGAAAGTGATTCGCGTTGGACAGCTGAAACTCAGCGTTGAGCCGTGACGCAAGTGGAAATAAAGGCGGGTGAAGACGTGGTTGACATAGCATCCGGTTTTGTTGAAGCGTATCCTAACAACACAGCCATTGAAACCAGGACTGTGATTTGAGCCCTATTGACTCAAACTAATTAACACAAAAATATGGAATGTGTACGCGCTAAATATTTGATTGTATGACGTCGAAATGAGAATTACCCTTACAAGAGACGGACGAAATGAGTATGAATCCTGTTTACGGAAGATATTTTTCTAAGTCTGAATATTTTGTGGATCGAAAAATTTATAAAAGTGTTGCATCGTAGGAAGTGAACATAAGCAGCACTTGCGGTACAAAGTGTTTCGCGATTTTGGATTGATAGCCGCAACTTAGGTCAGGATAAAGCTACACAAACAGTCAGGCAAAATGGTACTTTTTGGCCACCGAACGGAGATCAAGCAAAATTACTTCAGTCAGTGCTACAAGTAGGGAATCACTGTAAACATTTCGACGGTGCGAGATTTTCAAGTGTGGAACCATCAGCATAATGATTCTTTTGTATAACATCGGTTGTTCACGACTTAGTCGATGCTAACACAGAAACAATTTAAAAATACCGTTCCGTGACTTGTTACCAGTAGTGTCGTTCAAAATTGGCATAATAATTACGTGTCGTTAAAATTGTCGGCGTTAATTGTGATCATAGCGAGGCTACGAACCTTTACGCCCATTCCAAAATGCCACTTAAAATGGTGTTCTAAAATGCAATATTTAACACAGTAATGCTGCATTTATGCCCAAACACCTCCCAGGCAATTCCAATTTATTGCTGAGTCAACTCATCAATCTGCGAAAGAGATATGAATCAGTGACATAATGGTATACAAAGTTATAGTCTGAAGCCAAATTCATGGACAAACATCTACCAGAATTTCCCGTTTTGTGGCACACTTGTAAAATGAATACAGTGATGATTGTGATTTGCAAACCTTTGTTTACTTCCAACAGTCCGTAACGTCGAAAATTCGAGTGATTCTCACAGTTTATGTTTTATTATAATTAAGCAACTAGTTGTAGAATAGCAACCGACATGCGTACATAAATTCAATAAATTGAAATTTGAAGCTCTTTATATAAGCAATCTGGTGATTATCTAGTTCTGAATATATGTGAGAAACTGTTGGTGTACAAACAATTTACATGCACCATATCACGATAAATCCAAAGTATTACCAAGTCAATATGGTGCAAAATCTGCATGAATGCTTTAAATTATTGTTGGAATACCGTTTTACTGAGTGACGACACAATTACTCATGGCAAGAGTTTCAATACAAACAGAAATTATGACTGCAGCTCAGCGAACATGGGCTAACGAGTAGATAATGAGATACTCAAAA
Organism: Atriophallophorus winterbourni; assembly: GCA_013407085.1. NCBI lineage: Eukaryota > Metazoa > Platyhelminthes > Trematoda > Plagiorchiida > Microphallidae > Atriophallophorus > Atriophallophorus winterbourni. The sequence continues at coordinate 11,341 of JACCGJ010006547.1, read as the reverse complement.
TCTGGACAGGTGTTAGTTGCCACCACAAATAAATGTACTGAAGTTGAATGTGAATCAGTGCAGAGTTAGCAAATTGTTGAGACACAGTTTGTCGATACTTTTGGATGGATGTATAGATTTGTAGGTTCGCGTCGCAGTAGAAAAATCAGTCAAAACACGTGTTATCAATAACGCGTGAACTACCCGAAGCTGTCTAGATCATATGATATTTTAGATTGTAGACGAAATGAAGTGGAATTAAAGTGCAATTGAATTAAGTAGAATTTTAGTCGATAATAACAAATTTTATTCGGAAGTTCAAATAAGATGAAAGAACACGTGTGTAGGGAAGCGTCAAAGAAAGAATTCGGTACATTTCAACCCAAAACGGTCCTATGTGATTACATATCGTTGATATTAATTCACTTGATGAATAGCAATCATAGAATCGAATAAATTTGATCCAAAATAAAAAATTGTGTGGAGATTTTCACGGCGAGGCTTTGGCACTTGTGAGAGTAAACTGCGAGAAATTCGCAATCCCATATACACAATTACCCGAGGTGAACTCGCAAATGACGCAAATCGCAACGTAGATAATAGAACTGTAAAAATGTTTAAGCGTCTCATTTGCCATGATCAACTATTTGTCGTATGAAACTGTGTAAATAATCAGAATAGAAAGCACCTTGATCAAAATGTATAATATATTTTATATTTCCCTACGCTGCCAACAAATTAAAACGAAATTATTGAACAACATGTAGTTCGTTTTTGTGCATGACCTTGAGTTAGCTTTGCGATTTCCATGTGGAGATATTTAAAAACCTGCCGCAAATTGTAACTACAGAATCTATCTGGGTGGCTAAAATCGTTAATTGGTGAGATGTCACTTAGCAAACGTGGTTGATAGTGCTTCCTATGTGTATATCGAAGTTTATCATATAGATCACTTGAGATTTTTCAACACAAAGGTGGTCGTAAATACGCCCGTAATTTGATTTGCCAACCGCACTGAGAACACTATATGTGGAAAGATTTGAAATTTCGTTCTGGATGTTGTATATCCAAGGAGTATGAACCGCTACCCGTTTATTTTCCGAATCAACAGATTCGTTCTGATCATGCATGCGAACACGAGGGAGTATTGCTCTAGATATCCTCCAATTCCGGTATTCGTGGAGCGCAGTTCAAGGACATAATCTCAACTTTTTATATCTTATTCAATTATAAACCATATGCCCAAGTACTCGGTTATGTATCGTTCGTGCATAAGGGGATGTCAAATGTATAAGTAAAAAGGAAACAACCGAATGAACCTTATTCCCTAATGGTTATCCCAAATGAGACTTGAACATATGATTAGACTTTCCCATTCAAGCTGGATTTCTGGCAAAACACAAATAATTTTCTAACAATATTCAATCACGATGAAATAATTTTCCAGATTCTGTAACAACGAATAATGTTAAGTAACAAAATCATCGAATGATACATTACGTTCTGGGCAAAATTGTAATGTGTTGAACAAATAGCGGCGTATATGATGGAAAATGATTACATTAGAATGGTTGCTTTGTTGCAATTCGATACACTACCTCGATAATGTATACTTTACTGGCATTCTCTTATCTGCGCTTTGTAATTTTGTTATTGTTACCTAACCTGTTCCATTACTCGTTTATTTTTTCCCACAGAAAACATGTTTTTCAATTGCGATTAGGTTGGTAATCAGATTTGCGACAAGAAAACGTTCACTCAGTTTACGAATCAATTTGAATCTTCGAAAATTAATGTATTTTTATCCGTTTTAGAAATTGGGCAGAAATAAAACCGTGATGTGTCGGAAATCAACGATGAACGCTATGCAATGCTGAAGTTCTGTAACTTTGACCTTCACTTAGGTGCAAACCACCGAAATACACTGGAAAAGAAACTGAATATATCTATCTCCTATCTAAAATTGTGGATGTTAATGTTTAGTCGGTATCTAATGGCATTCGCGTGTTTACCATCTGTGTACAACATGCAAAGACAGTATGGTTGATCGATACAACTTTATCCGAATTGTATTAGATTTCATTTTGTAGAGAGGCAACGGTTGATTGGATATCCTAATAGAAAATGCTAATTACGTGATTCTATGCATCCACCAAACATTTCTGTGATGCCACACATTTGTAGGTTTACTATATTTTATAAAGCAACATCAAAACGAACAATAAACTGTATTCAACATGTTTGATATTAATTTTTATAAGAACATAGAAAATATGGTGGTGCAACCACGGTTGAAGTAACTCCAGCTTTTGTAGTAGCGTAGCTACCACTATGGATAAACTAGTTCTGAATATCTTTCAAGATTTAGATATTTATATTAATAAAAAACTTTTCAAGAGGAAGTTCGTTTCTAAGAGAACAAGTTGTATTGATGCTAAGATTTTCAAGTGAAGCATGCTGCAATGTTAGAATTCAGCAGCATATAAGTCAAATATCGCGAAGGAAAAGTGAGACATCTCGAATCGTAGGTTACTCGTGTTTTGCAATGGGTAAGCTGTGATGTTTGCAACAATATTAACCACAAATGTCAAAGTAAACGCGCGCTGGATCCGGGCAATTCATCTGCATTGCTTCACGAATATGAGGTTACATGCCAGTTAAAATGTTATAGTTGCCTGAAATGGAGATAAAATGATCTGCATATCGCAATAGCGATAATAAAGATTTCATACGAAATTTGAAAAATGAACGTTTAATAAACGCATAGTATATGGCTGCTCAAAATAAATTTCTGGTCACTACCTTTCAAACGCTATGCGAAACCAAGGATCCATTGTCTTACTCACTTTCGAATTTCTGCTCAACCAATTAGTGAATGGTGAAGTTAACTTGCCTTTACGTGTGAACTAAACTAACATTCATTGTGGGTGCAGTATAGCGTAATACATCTTATAAAATATTTTTGAAATAAACAATTTCATGCATGATTTCAAGGTTATTTTAAAACGTTTTTTATAAATATTATTTCATGAAGCCTACAATCAGGTCAGAAGCAGATTTACGGTATCTAATTCATTGACACTGATCAGGCATCCGTGTTCAAGATTTCGGAATCCATAATTCAGCGGTATTACTTTAAGAAATCTGAGGGCGTGTTTGGACTCGTCTGTATGATCCATTTACCGTGCCCTGGGGAACCATATAAGACCATTTTAGCACTATTAAGAAAGTAATTATCCCAAAATTTAGGCAAGTGCTGTCTCAATAAATGAACCTAGACCAAGGAATCAAGAATATATGGCTAAACGTTAACTCTATGCAACACCGCAGGATAACGGTATGAATGAATACTGAAATCATAACATTTGTATGCGGTTGTCTAACGCAGAGCAGCCAACTACTCATTTAAGATCAACGATTTCCCATCCAAGATTTGGGTTAAGTTAGTTTAATTTTTGATAATATACATGCAGGTATAATGAATCTCGATGCGTGATATATATATATATATATATATATATATATATATATATATATATCGTACATTTCTATCATATATATGCTGTTCGACACAATTGAAAATACACTTGCATACTTTTATGCACACGTTTGAAAAATAGAATAAAACAATCCTGGTTATTAGCCATTGTATGTCACATCTGCAAATATGCCGAATCAATTACGATTTGCTGTTAAACTGCTTTCCGTTTGCCAACAAACAGTTTTAATCCCACCATGGAAATATACATATTATTTCAATGAAATTGGCGCTAGAATCTCAACCTGTCAATGATGCAAATTGAATGTAAGGAAAAATTTTCAGCTGATCTGAAAACAGATTATTGTTATTTTAGTAATCTTTTGTTCATGCTATATACTATATTATGTGAAGCATGCCTTCAACATAAAATATCGATTTTAGTCATGTTTTCCAACAACTTCGAGGTTGGGGATGGCATCTGTATTGGCAGATTCTCATAGTGAATACAATCTTTAGATTTCAACAAATATTCGCATATTCACATCTCCCGAATTTATTTGGATGTGAGATCTCATTGAGTTATAATCTTGTGAATTTCCTATCTTGTCAATGAACCATGTGGGCGAATTAGTGTAGTTTCGAAATTAATTTATTCGTGTAGTATTTAGATGACCTAGAAAACAAATCGAATTGCTTACTTTTCGGATATGGGCATCCGTTCTCACCGCACTTGACGCGTTCGCTGCGCATCTCCCGATATACCATGTAACTCTCGCAATTTTCCCCTGTCAAAATGTTACGAACTGCGCCCATAGATCTGGCTCGCTGACGCGACCCGGTATTCGGCTTCTCTCCAACGCAAAAGTTGTAGCTCTCATCTCTGGATCCTTTGCCGGTCAATGGTGAACCGATATCTATTTAACGTTATGATTTGAAGTATTTGTGAGTTTATTCGTTTTCGTTGAATAAATTTATTGCAATAAGAATTCACGAAACAGAACAAAAAGAGTGATTAGTTCATGCAATAATGGACGATAGTAAGGTTGAAAAAATGTAGTTATCTATAAACGTATCTGGAAATTGTTAGCCAATTTTGCTTCGGTCCATAAAGTTTGCAGGATATTTATCAGGTATAATACCAATTCGGTGCTCATATCTCCATCTTCAGAGAGCCTTGAAACAGTGGTACATTGGTAAACAAGGGTATACTTGTATGCCACAGTTAAATAGCGTTCTTACAAAGAACCACGATGTTGAAATACAGAATCACAAAGTGATTCCCACCTAAGCGCTCGAGGTGCTTTCAAAAGACCAATGTATTGTGGTGCTCACATCCTCATCCCTTACACACCACTACCGGTTGCTGGCTGTTTGCCGTCATCAAGTGGAAACAGTAAGATAAAGTTCAGTGAGCATTAAAACAGTGGTATAATGATAAACAAAGGTATTCTTGCATGCCACTGTCAAATAGGGCTCTTACAAAAAACCACAATGTTCAAATACAGAATCAAAAAGTGACTCTTGTTCAATACCTCGAGGCGTTTAATTCTTTTAATTATCAATGGTCAGCAGTAAGATGGCAACCAAATCTACGATTGTAGATTCAACAAATTTGAGAAACAATATACATATTTTAAAGAAGCGTACGTGTGTGTTATTTGATTAGTAATGGATTTCATAAAGCCACTGCTAGTTAAGGCTGGTAGAATCAAGCAGTTTGATCACATGTGACTACATGAATGTGGATTGGTTTAAGCTTATGGGCATGAACAAAAATTCTTGTTTTTGAATACATTTACATCACACACACCACACAACCGGTTTCGTGCTGCATTCGATCATCAAGTAGGAACATTACGATTGGGATCCACAAGCCTTGAAACAATTCAACATCTTGATGAGACAGTTTGGTCGTGCCAGTCCGATTCAAAAGTGCTCTCGATCTTCAAACTTTGCTTACCATCCGTTCACTATTTCGACCCACGTGGATCCCGATCCTGTGGTCTCAACCTTATGTGGGCAAATGCGCAAACACCGTAGTGTGGGGTTGCTTGATGAAAATAAACGCCTATATAGATTTTTGTTATTGATATTGTTACAGGCAATTTTCATCGACAAACTAAACGAATTCTTTTAAAAAATGTTATCGGTTGGTTAACATAAAGCACAATATATTGAGAAATGGTGGGTCATTTAAATACCTCATGCCTGGTCGCAAATAAATTTGTCTTTAACATTCAAATGCGTAATTCAATCGATGAGTTCAACTTGTCTATTCTAAGTCGCTAAAATTCTAACAAACGGTTTTTTGCAAAATCGGATAAGTAAATTTTAAATACAAAAACAATGGGGTTTAAGCCGGGTGCTGTGAGCAAATAATAAACGGTTTTATCATCCTTCAATTGCTGACGTGATAAGTATGACATTATACAAGAAATTTCCTCACTAATTACTACTACGGTTGATCACAATGATGAAAACCGCATCGTTTCTCATTCACCTCTTTTCGTCGTAGCTAATTTCCCTTCGCCTATTCTGTAAGTGTAGGTTTTCACATTTTCTCCACACACCGGATCTTGTCGTTCTGTAAATAAGATTTCAAAACGCGATGAACAAAACTTTCATGAAAATTTGTATTCACCGAGGTGAAAAACGAACAAAAATCAGTTAACATTCAGCGTAAAATCTGATAAAGTCGTGGATTTTGATTGATTGTAATTGGCACGCTATTTAACGGTGGGAAATTTGGATATTATCACACGAGCGAAAATTCCTCAAAGTACAGTTTTGCTAATGACGTGGTTCTTACGGTACTTATGCATTTGCTAGATAATCAATATAAGCATATATAGATCTATCTATAATCTACATGTATAACAATGTATATCTATATGTATAATCTATATATACATACAGATATACATTGCTAGGAAATCGAATAAGAATTCAAAGTGATTAATCTTCATTCGTCAATAATATTGCTCGCTCTGTGTACATGAACAGCTTGCATTTCTGGCATTTTTATATATATTCTGAAATCGTTTAAACCTTAACCAGAATTGTAGGATGGCAATAAAATGAGACTAAGTGAGAAAGACAACTTTTTTAAGACAAACAACCGAATAGCCGCGATCGATTAGCTAAACAAACGCTCGACAACATCCACGCAAACATCTTCAATCATTGTGGATATACCATTATAAATTCAAACTTGTTATGCAATTAAACAGAACTGAAGGAAGAAAATTTGTAATTTTTAAATACGTTCGAAATAAAATTTTGAATTCGATTTTTTTCTGTAAATACAGAACTGTTCGAGCGATTCGAATTATTTTGTCTGAAAAACTGAATTTTCTAACTATAATCTGATGTTAGTTTAATAGAATATGTGTGGTTGGCGGAATAGTGTTTGTAACGCGATTCTGATTGTATTTATCGTTTTTTGCAGCCATTGTAGATTTCTAGATTCCTTGTCTATAGGTTACAAAACACTTATATCACTAGTTTTGCATTGTACATGCTAAATACTCGGAAAGTGAGGGTTACATTATTGTCGCTCTCTACAGTAAACGATGACAAACGAACAGAAGCCGGATTTGATGTCCATATATATGAAAAGATTATGTGTTCATTTTGTCAGGCCTCCCATGTAAAAATGCACTGGAAGCTTGTTGAATCAGCTATCTCTTTATTTTTACCAGATGATCTTAAAAGTGAGAATCTCGTAGTGAAGTATGTGGGGCAAAATGAACAAGAAGAATTCGGCAAAGGCGTGCAAAAGCCGAAAAATGAGTAAACGTTATGACCTTTCAACGCTTATTCTTAAAGTAACCAAAATTTATCGCCGTAAAATAAGAACGTCAAAAAAATAAAACTTTCAGTTTTTCTGAACGTGTGGTTTAATTGAAGTTCATGTACCGACGATTCACAGATAAACCGATCAACTCTTAACAGACTTCGAAAATAACAGTTTTTGGAATACTCGCGCCTTATGTGTTTACTAACCACCGCTGGTTTCTAAACGTTCATTTCTATCTAATTTATACTTTGAAGTCAATGATGAACAAGACTGGTGTATAAAGATTCAATTGTACGTTTCACCCTCCGAATTTATACAGTTGAACTGACCAGCGTTTGGAATGCTCACACCAAATGCACTTGTCAAACACTGTTGATGTTTCCTGTCATAAGGTTGACATAGCAGTAACGATTGTGTGTTTAAAAAGTGAAAATGTGTCAAACTAATTAAAAATTTGAAGTCACTGTTACAACCACTCGTTGTGTAAACGTCAATCCCATGTATCTCATTCAATTAATTAAATCCATTAAAATGACTAGGTTTTACGTGCATTTGAACGAAACAAGATTTCAATTGAATAACTTTCTGAAGTTTTGTATATAAATAATCTGACTATTATAATTTAGTTCAATTAAATCCATAAAATTTGTGTTAAAGCAGAATGTCAGAAAATCTTGGCTGATTTGAAGATTAACCTAATACTTCGATTAAAATCTCAAATAGACGTGACATCTTTAGAAACTTGTAACTTGTTTTATGTCCATTTCAGGCCAGAAATCATGCATCAGAATACTAACCTCTCACAACACTTGCTTTGATTTTTCTTTCAATTGGCGTTATTTGATATGATTCCAAGTTTTCTCCTGTGATTGTGTTTTTGTAAACTGAAAACATAGAATGATCTTTGCATTTTCATATAATGGCACTTCTATTGAGTTTTTTAAACCATATCATTTGCACAGCCTAAAAATGGTCCTAGATACCTTGATAAATTGATTTGATCACTTGCGCAAAAGTGGTTTTTAATCGATGGGATTACTTTGAGTTTCTGAAGGTCACTTTTTTCATTAATTGAACATTTATATATCAAACCAGACCATAATTGTGGTTGCTTGATAGTAATTTTCCTTCCTGCTACCGATTGGACGCGTGCATAAACCTCAAATAAAAGGGATTAATATTTCCAGTAGTGTTAGTAGTAGTAGTAGTTAATGTTGCGAAGCAATTATGACTATTGACAAAAATAATTAATCGCTTTTTCGTGGAATCTTACGAATCATAAATCATAAACTCGACGCGTTAAATTAAACATTTACGTGGAATGCGGATTTCCACACGTTATTTTAAATAATAAACATTATATCAAATAGCGAATTCACTCATAGTTGGTATGACTCCAGATTACTTGGCTTAAACATTCTTCATAACGTCGCGTTGCAAATTTAGTTTGCGATATGCCTGACTCCAGTACCTTGTCAACCAAACATTACGAACTGTTTCCCGTTTACGTTGTCTTTGGTCAAGGCGTCTGCAACGTCTATACAATGGTTTGTATAAACTCATCTATTGTTTTTATTTGAAGGGACATTCCATAATTATCTTGAAAACGGCAGTGGGGTTCGAAATTTATTAATCGTCATACTTATTTATTCGCATTGTCTATTAGTTTATTCGATTCAGCAATAAAAATCTACTTACATCGTCTATTTTTGGAAATCGTTTACACCTTTTACTTCAGCATACATAGGCACCTGATGTCGCATAAAATGCATTAAAGTAGTAGCCTGTTCGAGATGTAGATTCTCTTCAAATTTCACCACAGGTGAAATTTGCTATTCTATACAACTTCCAAAATTTCCATGAAATATTTCAATATAATTTTACCTCTTCAGTAAATATATTTCGCATTGCTTCATAATGTTCACATCATTTTGTGCATTTCGAGAAGGAGTTCTATTTTTATTAATAAAATAGATATGAAAACTCAATTTAAATGAATATAAAATATATATTTAACGTTCAAAAGATTTTCAGCGGTTTTAATGAATAACGTTATTTCTTTATGAGTTTAGCGATCTGTTGCGTTTGTTTCTCAATCTTTGTTATATTAAAATCGAAGCTGCTCCTAAAGTTTATCACAAAGCCATGTGCTCCGCGTTCATAAATCGCTGCAATGCACTGAAAAATGTTTGCAACCGATCGGGAATCATACGCGTGAAATTAAAAGCTTTTTTATTAATCGGTTAGTACTCTCTCTCTAACAGCTCTCTCTCTCTCAATTAACAGATTTAAAGCTGATGCTCGGTAACATTGAATAGCAGCACGTAAATTTACGTGAGTGGCACAATTTAAGTTCACATGAGTATTCAATGTAAAGCTAGCAAACTGCTTTGTGAACATAAGAATTTATTCAACTACTTTCATAGTGGTTGCAATGTATACTTAAATCAGCGATTTAGACTAGTCTATAGACAGCTAATGGGTATCCTTTAGTTTTGTACCAATATTGTAGCTCGCATGTATGGCATATAGATATCATCGCTTTTTTACGACCTTGATTATTATGGTGTTTATAAACAACGTTAGCCGAATTGCTTCTTTAACTTAAATACGCGTTAGGCTAAAAGCGATTCATTCGCTTGCAACATTTCGTGCTTCTCAACTTACCATGAGGTCGATTTGGCCGTGGTTTTTCATCTTTTGTGATAACATAACTGGAAACATTTTCTCCTCGCAAAGGGTTCGGAATCGGTGCATTGTTTGGTTTCTTTGATTGCCGTTGTTCAGTGTTTATATCATACGAAATGCAATTTTCTCCCGTTATTGCATTGCGATTTAGCACTGTATATGTTTAAAAAATACAGAGTATATCATCAAAAAACAGGAATATAAACGGGATTTAGAATGTATTTAAATATTGGTGTTGGTAAACGTCGATTTGTGGTTAAAAAGGCGCATGAGAAACTTAATAACATATCAAGTATGCTGTGGATTTTTTCCGCAATTTGCGATACATAATTGCGAAATCTTAACATTTATCAAACGTATCACCAGCAGAATATCCAAACGAATATTTCGTTATCACTACTACTTGTCACAAATTTAGATGAAAACCAGCCCTATTAGTCAGACAATGGAAGGCCTAATGTAAAACACGGTAATGAACTTCAAAGTATTACGTAGTTATGATCAAGTACCTCTTTTTCGAATAATAATGAGATCGCAGCTTACATGCAAATGCAATAGTCTAAATATTTATTATTCTCAAGTAAAACAACAGTAGAAAACAATCGACATTAAATGTGGCATCATAACAAATTGTTTTGTTTTGAACATGTATTTTGTACATCCACTTCAAGATCACAAAAATTAGTCCAAACCGGCAAATCTCGAAATCGGTCAACTTAGGCTACTATGGGAAATACAATTTTACGCGACGTAATAAAGTTTGATCTCTTAATCAAGAGACTAAATTTGCTTTCCAATTCATATTCACAACTAACAATCTAAGTTTATTGTTAATATATATATGGCTAAACGAAAGTGAAATATCAAATTATAATAAGCTTATTAATAAAAAGGTTTCACTGGAAAGTTATTCTGCATCATTTCTTTTCAATCAGGCTTCTTTGGATTACTCAGAGCGAATTTCGATTTCATGAAATGCAATATTATTCACATCGGTTCATTCTTCGTGTATCAGATCATGTGAGCAATGCTCGCTAGTACGTTTCTCCAAAAAGCAACATGATAACATCCATAAAGCATTGTTCAAAGTGACTAGTGCTCGAGGTTGAGGCAGTTTTAAATAGATTTTTCGTTGCTCAGATAACTGTTTTCTTCCTTGTCCATTGTAATAATTTAAACTCGATTTCCTTCGGGTACAAACGTATCAGTGGATTTGGCGTGTTAGATGAGCAATGCGGTTGCGAAATGTCGTTAGTCGATTATTTCTAACGAGTCTTTTTTATCTTTTTGAGGATATTCCGTTGTGGACGCAGTGTGTAATTCAATTAACAAGTTTCAACTACGTCTGGTGTTCATGTGGTGATAAAGCAAAATTGTATTGGTCATTGCTCTAG
>JACCGJ010006546.1:0-24435 GCA_013407085.1 Atriophallophorus winterbourni | reverse complement strand
TCAAAAAGAAGCTTCACTTGCCGATAGACTACTTGTCGTCAGCATGCTAAGACTTTGGGTTGACAATCGGCATGAACAATTGGATGTGTTTTAAGGATAAATAAGAACACACCAGCAACGACCACACACGAATCTCAGCCAATCACAGTAGATGAGTTTTCACGAAGGTGTTGAATTCTAATGATGCCCATCCCCAATTTACTTCTAAAGATGTTCCGGTTATGATGTTATCAAAGTCCCCATTCAACTATGCCGGACCGCAGATTATCTATGAAATACGACCCCATAACTGAGCTACAAAGTTTAAATATTATCTAGAAGAGTGAATGGTGGCACAGTGTATCCCTCCCTGAATCCCAGTGTTGAGTCATTCAAAATGGATATCAGAACTTTCTGAGTTCTGACTTCTAAAACTTCTCCGCAGAAAAAATATTTATGCGCTTGAGATGTTAATCCATGGTCAACATAGACCAAAATAAGCTTAAAAAGGACAAAGACACGACATGGTGTGTCTCTAGGAAGGAGCCATGAAACATGCTCAGCTTTGAAAGGTAAGTTTGCTGATGGGGCACAATTTGGACCCAAGCAAGCGATTTGATTGATATCACAATTCATGAATGGCTATTGATACGTATTAATTCCAATGGTAACAGTAAATTACGGACCCGTAGCTTGTTGAGTCGGTAAGAACACGTGAAGACAAAGCCATAGTGAATTGCATTATGATATTCAATTATCAACGCGCATGCTTAAAAACACTCCAACAATGCAACAGCTATTAGAAGTATGCACAAGCCATATCTTTCATTCGACTCATTCTACCACATCTGGCATAAAATGATTCAGCATCATGGTCCGTAGAACTTTAGTGACGAAATTACGTTCGTACAACATTTAACAACCATCAATCATATAAAGTGCGAATCCACAGTGATATAATAGCTCACGCTGGGCATCCAACCGCTCAACTGGACAACCATCTTGCTGATAACAGATAATTCGCTGCAGTGTGAAATCTTTCATGGCTTTCTGTCGCCATTGTAACAGTTCCCAACCGAATAGTCGGTGGCAAAACTACAAAAAATCTCTTGAGTTTTGAGAATCACAATCGCTTCCATTGATCAATTGCATATGGGTTGTTTTATGACAAACACGGTTGAAATATACATCTCAGCCTGCTGCTGGAATTTGAATGTCCATAAGTGAATATCTGAACTCTACGAGCAATCGTTTGTACAGCGACGCGTACGGAGTGACAACAGATTGATCTTTGAAATTCCACGAACAGAACATCACTCATTGGTCCGAAGTGCGGATTAGAACCTGAACGCGATCGAAGGTTTTGCGTATATCACATTCATGGCTGGAGTGTCTCTGCCGAAGTAATATTAAAATATTAGTATCGAGTGCTAATTTCGAATCAGAGTTTGATACAATTCTATAAAACCATGCATAATATTAAAGTGGTGTTAACTGAGTATCATGAGATTTCGAACGATATGCCAATCATCACCATGCAGCACAACACAAGGGCAGGAAGCGTAGAAAATGATAATCGCAAACCCTCAATAATTCGGGATTGGAAAGGATTGCATAAAATCTGTTTAAGCGGCAAAATCTTAGAAAATAGCAGCAAATGGACGAAGTTATGAACTATTGAATATAAGTCGATTTGTCAAGATCGGACAAGCGAGCTCAAGGATAAATATTTTTGGTATCTCCACAATCAATTTCTCACATATATGAAGCGTCATAGGAAGCGAATATGATGGAGAATCAACCAATCCAGCCAATCAAATTCAGACTAAACGATCTCAACTGCAAGAAGTTTGAATTAAAGTTTTGCTGTTAAACGCATAACAACACTTGGGCAACTTTCGGTATTCAACATTAGAGCAACAGTTACATATAGGGTACGCTGAAAAATAATTACCAGCAATTTTGTCACAGGTTTGAGCATGCTTCCTTGCATTACACATGATTAACCCGAGGGGCGAATCATCTTCCAAATATCTTGAAGTATTTATTATTTCCAAGGTCCACCCAAGCAACAAGACACGAGCGGTAGCTGAATGCTTTACATCTACAGCGCATAAGTCGTATCTTGAACATATCGTGGATGGACAAAGTGAATAATGCTGAAGTGCTTTCAAAAGCTGGTCTGCAGAACATGTTCACCTTACTACGACAGTGACACCTGGGATGGCTTGGCCACGTCTACAGAATGGAAGATGGTCGTATTCCGAAAGATCTACTCTATGGTGAGTTGAAATTAGGAAGTTGACTCTTGGGCAGATCGCACTTGGGGTACAAAGTGATATGAATGTTCTTGGCATTGACCCCACGAGTTTGGAAGAACTTGCTTTAGACCGCTCACATTGGAGGCATTGTGTAAAACGTAGTCTACAAGCTGGGGAGGAGCAGATACAGCTCTTGGCTGCTGAACGCAGATCACGCTGATCAACCGAGTACTGCCTATCATTGATGGCGCTGTGGGAAAGATTGTTCTTCCCGAATCGGACTGTTTAGTCCTTCTAAAAGCTGTGGAACATGAACAAACCATGCGATCGGAATGTACAACCATGGTCGACATTTACCGAAGGTGGCCAACAACAACAACAACATTTATTACTCTCAAGTAGTTTGTTCAAATCAATTAAACATTTCGATGTACCGCTTCGTGTTATTAATTGAGATTTGAATGGCATGGGAATGTATGTAAGACCTTCCGAGGGCTAATTCACGACGATAAAAACGGGTATCATTCAGCACTTGACGCAGAAGCTTGTCAAAATTATCGGGTGAATTAAAGATTCATATTTGTACGTATTTCCATCACACACACGCACACACCACGACCGGTTTCGTGCTGGTTGCACTCATCAGGTAAGGACAGTAAGATCGAGATATGCATGTCTTGAAACGGTGGAGAATTGGTAAAATAGTTGAGTTTGTAAGCCACTGGCTGGCATGACCAACCTGTTTACCCGAGACGCTTGCACAATCAATCGACCCACGACCGGTTTCGAGCGGTTTACATTCATCAGGTAGGAATAATACGGATTGTTGTTCGCGCCAATAAATTTAACCTATCAGCATGTGTGTGTGATCAAACAGGCTATTCAAGCCGGCCATATCCAACGTTGACATACAAGTTGAAACCCAGCTTTCTTATCTCATTTACAGACGTCTTCTAGCCCTTTGTGGAGTTCACTTATTGGTCGACTTCCCCCAAGAATAGTCTTCTAGATTTGCGTTTTTATAGACATGACTCAGAGACTATCGTAACAGTGTCAATATGCTCCGTTAATCAGCTTCGGATAATTGAATGAAACAGTGTTATTGATTCAGAATGAACTCAATTCACGTTAGCCCAAAGGGTCCAAGCGACAACAAAGCTTTTGGTACATAACGGAGCGACATCATTTAAAGTTGCTTTGAAAATCTTTGCTATTTAAGCAAAGTTAACGAACAAGAGTATTAGACTATTTTCATCAATGTGCTTCCACGAGGGCTAAAACTAATTTGATTGTCGCAAACGGCAGGACGCTCACAGCATGAGACCATAAGAGGAGGATGTGGGTGAGTGATGTGACGAGCAATAAATATTCCAATTGATTTGAGGCATGGATTTGTTTGTAAATGTCAAATATGCTTCAAGTCAGATAAACATTGAAAAAATTCTCAAAATTTTAACTGTCACAAACTGTGATCTACCCGATCGGAACGACCTAATTAATGGAAACCTGGTTGCTGGATAGGATTTCAATTTATAAGACCGGTAAAGTTATCAAAAACGAAACCGTTTATTCGATTCAAACAGCATCTGGTATGAGGCCAACACTGCCTATCCGAAAAAAATGTTTGTTTCTTTTTCAAATCTATCCATTTTACTTTCACAATTCATCACTTATAAGTATATGCGTCCCAAGTATCCGCATAAGAATGCTCATTTTCGAGGTCAACTGGTAACCAACCACGCAATTCTCATAATACGATGAGCTACGCCCTAAACAAGTTCGGGTCACGCAAGTTCTGTTGTTCAATGAATGGTGAAATGGAGGATAAGGACTAGAGAGCGTAAGAAAGTAGTCAATTAGGTGAACATGTTTCGTGGCGCGATTAGTTTATCTATCACAAAGGATATGGAGCCATGTATAACAACTGTACGCAATCGATTAATGAGTAAAGATTGATTACCTAATCATCTCACCATTCGCTAGTTGGCTGATTTACGGGACAATATCTTCAGGTAGATGTTGCGAGATGACTTATCGGGCTTTAACGCGGTTCCCTTAATCAAGATTGATTAAATGGGAGATGTTGAGTGCTGATTAACTTCAGTTGCTTGTTTGGTTCAACATTGCTCTCAAGACGATTAAATTTAAATTAGTATGACGCTCGTTTCCCCCAGCGGTGACCTTAATATATCCTGCGCCTTTGAATACAGAACAAAGTATGTTTAGCATTAACTGCTAGATTATGCAACAAGTTATGTTCTACTTGACTAAATTCCTATAGTACGTATTTATAAAAAGTGACTTGACCTTTATATCAAACAGTAGCCAATTATTTGCAAAATTTCAAATGAAATGAAAATGTGATGTGCCCACAATTATATTCGTGTTAAACAGAATCGAAAGCAAGCTCGAATCGAAAAATCTCGCATAGATTGTGGATTTTGCCGTGAAACTTCATTCTGGGAAAACCGCTTACGACCTTTGTCCAACAATGGAGTATGCGACAGAGTTCTGGGCTCCTTGGGTGCGAAAAGATATTGAGCTCTTCGATAAAATAATCACAGTGCAACAAAGCTAGTAATATCGTTCTTCGCAATGTTCTGTTTGCTGAAAATTTCGACGTTTGAGTCAATATGAATTTCCAAAAATGAATATACGGCTCGTGGTTATTTTTAGCTATAACATAGTGTCCACCGAAGGGCACCTTCTAAGACACTTGTTTCGATAGTGCGACGAGAAATGGACATGTTTACATATCCTATCCATCAACTTTCCAAGTACGCTGCGTTGGTTAGATTTGTTTCATTGTTTAAATTACCTTTTCTCTCCCACCACGGCATATCAGCATCTATGCGACATTTAGTCTGTCAACATGAACGGAGCAAGTAAGAGTTTAGAAGAACGTCTTCCATCTCTTTTTGGCTTTTGAGAGTCATTCTCAGTAAACGCGTTTCGTCATGATGAGGATAATTGGAGTGCCCACTTAGGCGGGTTATTGAATCAGGCAGTATCGTGCTCATATCCATCTTTGAACACAGCTGGTACCATTGTTCAATGTCGTGAATTCTTCTACTTGAGAAAAGTGTCCCATATGCCTCCGGCACGTTGGTGCAGATTACACTGAGTTTCATCAGATTTGTCTTTATTTCAGTATTAGTTTTCGAGGTAGAGGAATTCTGCTGATGGACAGTCAGTAGACGCCCCTTTGACTTTTTAAGCTGACTAACATCTGAGTCGCAGCTAGCGTTTGCATCACTAAACTGATCAGCCTCCAGCGAATTCTCTTTACGTAGCGCAAGATCTTGTGGAGGTACGGGGGGGCAGCGTTGGGTTTATGTTGGTTTCATTTTTAGTGAGTTATTGTGGGTAATTACTATCGACTTCAATGTTTTCTCAAACTTTTGAGAACAGTTATCTAAGTATTTGATTCGATCTTATAGGTTTACTGATTATGATACAGTGGTCTCAGCTTCGTTTAACGACATTGTTTTACAGACGCTGCACACATAACAGACACCTGGAATCTCAGCATTATTAATAAAGACAACTGCATTTTTAGTCAAAACTTTATCACAATTAGTGCGTATCATAGTAGAGCATCTGTCGTATCTTGAACATATCGTGAATGGACAGAGTGACTAATGCTTAAGTTCTTTCCAAAGCTGGTCTACAGAGCATGTTCACCCTATTACGTCAGCACCGCACTTGCGGTACAAAGACGTTAGAAAAAGAGATATGAAAGCTCTTGGAATCGACCCCACGAGCTGGGAAGAACTTGCTCTTGACCGCTCACTTTGGAGGCATTGTGTAAAGCGTCGTCTGCAAGCTGGGGAGGAGCAGATACAGCTCTTGGCTGCTGAACGCAGATCGCGTGTAACTGACGCCCTACAACAGAGTTCTGACTTTCGTTGCCAGCGCTGCGGGAGAGATTGTTTCTCCCGAATCGGACTGCTTAGTCATTCAAAAAGCTAGAGAACATAAAAATTCATTCGATTGTGATGTACATCCATGGTCGACATCGACCGAAGGAGGTCAATAATAGTAGAGCACACGGCTACTTTCTATTTCGCTTATACCCCCTTTTTGCAAATTTTACACAAATCACGCCTGGTTTTCTTGGGTCCTGACTTCCGATAGCAGTTGAACTCAGGGTCGTCTGAACGTTGGATGTGGGCTTTTGGTAGCTTCCACGGAAACACAGAGTAAAACAGTCGTGGTGACCGTAGATTTGATCTCACCCGAAGGAAACACGGTTTGTTGATTTCGGCAGAAGAAGATTTTCCGTATGATAGCGGTCCCGAGCAAGTCAAAACAGCGACAACAAATTTTGCATGCGCACAAAATTTCCACGGTGATGTGGAAAAGAGGAACTTTCGAAATATTGATCACAGGGCACTAAAATGATTGAGTCCAATAGATCTCTCAAAGCGAAATCGAATGGTATATGAATGATCAAGATAGAATCAGCGAGTGACGAGTAATGTTCAAAAGTATCAGAGCACAAAATTAACGTTTCGAAGGTTGGTTCGCGTATTGATTTCCGGCGCCATTTTTTCATTGTGCGTGATATATGTTTTAGAATATCCTTGCTCAACACGTGATGGGCTCTCCGTGCATGGAGATATTTACGGCGAAATAGGGCTTACATATGCGAAGGAACTTCATTAATGAGCAATACATTTGATATACTCGACTCCTTATATACTAATTTTCCCCCATTTTTCATACCGTAATACTCCGGTGTTGGCTTTTCAACGATGAACCCTTGAATCCTTGATGCGATGCAACAATTGCTTCAATGCTCACTGAATCTGATCTTATTGTCTCCACCTGATGATGGCAAACAGCAAGAAACCGGCAGTGGTGTGTAAGGGATGGGGATGTGAGTAACACAATACATTGCCGGAGGGATAGTTATCAAGGTGAATAGCTAAAATGCAAATAGGGATTTGGGTACGTGGAAATGGAAAGCAATTACTATGTTAAATCGGTACAACCAACACAAATGAATCAATTATTCCGAGTTCTGATCCTTGTAGAAGGAACAAGTGTAGCCCAGTTTAAAGTGAGTTTTGACAATAGCTGAGGGATATACATATGCATACTTCCACTGAGTTTCAGGGTGAAAATTAGATCATTTCTTCGGGGCGCAATATGACTTTGCTGAAATGTTTGCTTATAATAATGACGATGACGTATTTACAAGCATAATTTGTCACACCAGGAAAAATCAGCTCTTGCTTGCACCCAAAATTGTATAATTTACTTTTCTAAATTAGATAATTTTCTGGTGTTTAAGAGTTCTAAATTAAATAAGCTTTCACAAAATAGAAATTCCTACGATGGTTTCACAAGAATGTGGTGTTTTGAATAGTGTATATGACGATACATTTATTTGCACATTTCGAACAATGAAGCCTTACTTACATTCTTATTGCTTTGTACTAAGAACTCAGAACTCAGAAAATTGTATGGTAGAAAAAGCATTAAGCTTAACAATAACCATAGGATGACAAGGTATATGGAACATATAAAAATATATAAAATATCTCGAAAATCAATAGGGACACTCGTATACCGTATGGTTCGTCATAAACTCATCGAGTTTGGAAGCGAAAACCTCAACAGATTCTGATCGTGTGATTTCTTCAGGCAAATAGTTCCAAGTGAAACAAATTCTTACCGAGAAAAAATTACGACGTATAACCAATCGAGAATGCGGAATGATTAGTACCTTTGAATGTGTTCGTGTTCGAGTAAGGTCATTGGACTTTAGCAAGTGTTTCAGGGGATGGTTTACAGAATGCAGGATTTTGAAGGTCAACATAAGGTCACTGCGTATCCGCCGTTGGGTAAAATCTTGTAGGTTCAGTTTTAACATTCGCTCTGTGAAAGGCAAATTTCTGTACCGGGAGACCAACTTTGTAGCACGATGATAAATCCTGTCGAGTAGTTCGATATCCTTCCTCAACCATGGTGCCCAGGCTTGGATGGAATATTCCATAACAGGACGTATATACGTGTCAATTACCCGGGGTAGGGTTTCGGGCGTAAAAATCCGGAATATTCTTTTGAGAAGACTCAAGATACGGCAAGCTTTATTGTACACCATCCGGCAATGCTGTCCAGGCTTAAGGTTAAACGAAACCCAGATACCAAGATCTTTTTCTGCTGTGGTCCAGACGAGATCTTGCGTGCAAAGCTGCTACGTGTGGTGCAGAGATTTTCCAAGCTGCAGCATTTTACATTTTGCATGGTTAAATGGTAACTTATTTAACTGGGACCAACGAAATAAGATGCTTAGATCCCGTTGTAATGCCATACAGTCATTAACAGACCTGACACGTTTCCAAATTTTAATATCATCGGCAAATAGTATCACGTTGCATCCAATATTCTCTACTATATCGTTCATATACACCTAGAATAGAAGAGGTCCAAGCACCGAACCTTGCGGAACTCCACTGGTGACGTCTATTTTTCTAGATGAGGTGCTGCCAACGCGAACTTGGACGTGTCTATCAGTGAGATAGTCCCTTATCCAATTTAGCAATATTCCCGTTATTCCATAAGACTCGAGCTTTTTTGTACTTCCTAAGTGCAATGTTCTGTAACATGATAGAAATCCCGACATAGTGTGGGTTAAGCTTTAACAACGAACTTGCGACTGTAGACTATTTTATATATTTGGGTGGTTGCATTTCAATTCATTTCATTTCAATTTTCTATAACGATATCTTAGCCCACATTTTCGATATAATCGCGGTGCTTTCACCATTTGTGGCGTAAAAGATGCTTGTCTCTACTGCTTAAGGACAGAGTCTATATTGCAACAGTTCAGGCGGTTTTGTTGCGCTAATGCGAGACCTAGACATGGTGAAAAAATAAGACTGCTGACAGTCTTCGGCATTCATGGCCTCTGCATTATCGGATACGTAACACAACACTCCGCTTTCTTTACGACGTACATATCAAATGGCAAGTTAACACGCAGAGACTACACTGGCTAGGTCCTTCATTGCAAGTGGGAAATAACGCAATTTTATTTGTCACTTCTAACTCAGAATGGCGTCGTTGTAAGAATGGCAAACTTCTCCGATTTGACTCAAGCTGATTAATGCCTTTACAGCTAAATTAACTGCTGTTCGGGTAATTCATCTCTCCGGTCTGGGTCGGAATGGGAATTGGCTTCTTACTCTCAGTGATCTGGATGAAAATCATGCTGTATGGCACGCATCTTCTTGGAGTTTTTGATGAATTTCGTTTGTTGTAAATTGAAGTGGAGAAGAAAGGTTGTTGTGGTGTGTCATGCTAATTTCGCTCCCATCGTTCCCAACACATAATTGAATAGGGTACCTAATCCCAGTGTGTTTGTGCCAAATCTTATGAACGTTTAGAAGCTCGTTAGGTCACAAACTTCTCAAACTTATTAGAATTTTAACGTGTCATGATTATATGTAGGTTGAGCATTAAAGTAAATTTACCATGCAGTTCGTGGTGAAATTAGATCAAATTTGCAACCATTAATTTATATTATTATTATTATTGCGTGAAAAAAGAACATTTGTATAGAGTAAAACAGTGAACCTTTAAATATTATATATCGCGGCCTGATAGAAATGAGTAAGTTGTTGGCCTTCTTTGGCCGATGTCGACAATTGATTTATA
Organism: Atriophallophorus winterbourni; assembly: GCA_013407085.1. Classification (NCBI taxonomy): domain Eukaryota; kingdom Metazoa; phylum Platyhelminthes; class Trematoda; order Plagiorchiida; family Microphallidae; genus Atriophallophorus; species Atriophallophorus winterbourni. The sequence goes on along the minus strand of JACCGJ010006546.1, from coordinate 14,527 downwards.
TCACAATCGCATGATTTTTCATGCTCCACAAGTTTTAGAACGATTAAACAGTCCGATTTGGTCTAGAGAAAGTATCTACCAACCCATGGGGTCAACGCCAAGATCATTTATTGCGCTGCCCAATTGTTAACTTCCTGATATTAACTCACCATAGAGTAGATGATTCTGTAGACGCGACCAAGCTGCCGTAGGCGTCGCTGTCGTAGTAGGGTGAACATGCTCTGTAGACCAGCTTTTGAAAGCATTTCAGCATTAATCGCTTTGCCCATTCACGATATGTTCAAGATATTCAAATTCAAAGATTTATGGTTAAAAAAGTTAATACTTTACAACACCACAGGATGACGGTATTAATAAAACATGAAAAAATACAATAGTATAAAAGCAATAGAGAATATCAAATGTAAGGCTCACGAATGTTATTCTTTTGCATATGTAAGTCCAATTTCACTTTAAACGCCGCCAGGCAAGGAGAGTCCACCACATGTTGGGGTAGGGAATTCCAAAGAAATATAGCACGTATGGCGAAAAAATGGCGCCGACAGTCAATACGGGAACTTGGGACGTAAAGGGATAAGGTATGTCCGCGTGTCACTTTCCCTTCACACACATCAAGCAAGTGTTTTAGTGGATGTCCTTCGGTAGACACAATTCTATAAGTCAGAATAATATCGCGTCGTATCCTCCTTTGGGTAAATTCGCATAGACCCAGACGTCGCAATCTTTCGGTGTACGGAACATTGCGAAGACCCATCACTAACTTTGTTGCTCTATGATAGATTTTATCGAAGAGAGCAATATCCTTTCGCAGCCAAGGAGCCCAGACCTCTACCGCATACTCCATCGTAGGGCGAAGGTAGACATTCATTATCCTTGGTAACGTTACCAGAGAGAATCTTCCAAATATTCTTCGAAAGATACCTAACAATCTGTTTGCTCGTCGATATATGTTCTGACAGTGCGCTGTGCTCTTCAGGTTCCCGCTAATCCACACTCCAAGATCTTTTTCTAACGAGCTCCATGCTAGGTTTTCAGTTCCCAATCGATATGTCCAAGGAACATTCTTGCCAAGATGGAGCATCTTACATTTCTGTATGTTGAATGACATGTCATTCATGGCCGCCCAATTCGACACGCTGTCCAAATCCGTTTGCAGTTTCTCACAATCCTCTGCAGAACTTATTGGCGTCCAAATTTTCATATCATCCGCGAACAGGACCATTTTGAACGATATGAGGTGGGGTAAATCATTTATGTACAACAGAAAGAGGAGCGGGCTTAGCACAGACCCTTGTGGGACTCCACTGGTGGTTTTGAACGTTTGGGATAGCGCTCCGTTAACTTTAACTCGGGCGTCGCGATCTGACAGATAGTCGCACAACCATGAGAGGAGTGGATCACATATTCCTAAACGCATCAGTTTTTGAAGAAGCAAATGATGATTGACTTTGTCAAAAGCTTTCGAAATGTCTCGGTAACAGACGTGGATGCAAGAACTTTTATCCATCTCCTTTGTCCAGTCGTCTAACGTGAGGAGAAGATTTGTGAGACAAGATCGGTGAGATCGAAATCCATGCTGCGCTGGCGAAAACAAATTATGCGATTCTAAGTGTGCAACTATTCTTTCCGAGACTATACGTTCCATGAGCTTAGCAATAACAGGTAAAAGTGTGACGGGACGATAATTTGCAGCGTCAGATCGGCAACCGCCTTTGAAGATAGGTGTTATCACGCCGGACTTCCAATCTTTCGGTACAACTCCCTTAAGCAACGAATAGTTAAACAGGCTGGAGAGCGGTTCACAAACCTGACGGTGACAGAACCTGAGCACATCCGGTGTGATGCCATCCGCTCCTGGGGATTTTCTTACATTTAGTTTGAGCAAATGACTTGCAACAATCATTGGATTTATTGAAATATCGCACAACGTTTCGATTCCTGTTTCAATTGAATACTCAGAACGTTCCACTAAAAACTTTGGCACGAACACCTTAGAATAGTAAATTGCCAGAGCATTTGCGGTTTCTAACGCAGTTTCAGTGAGTTTTTCGCCATTCTGGATGGGAAAAATACCTGGTTTGACTTTGCTTTCGCGTTCGTGATTTTGTATAATATCTTAGGGTTGCGTTCCATTTTCGACAGGAGCATAAATTGGTGCGCTTCCTTATCCTCTCGAATAAGCGCAGTCACTTTGTTGCGTAACATACGGAAATGTTGCCAAGAAGTAGAAGTAGTGTTGGCTTTATGCTGCACCCACGCTGCTCGCTTCAGTGCTATCCACTTTTTTGTTCTGCTGCGGAAAACAAAACGAAGTTCATCGACGCACCTTTTCTGAACGATCTGCGAGTTCTCGTCTATCTTCATTTTCAGAAAACCTACAAGCTCGTTCCATTGCGAGTCAGGGGTTATATTGTCCGTCTGAATGTGCGGAATCTGCACGAGCGATTTACTCAGGGCCAATTTATCTACCCGTCGAACCACCCCATTCGGAGTAAGCGATTGCTGAGTACTGCAAACATAGTCGAACATAAGCACTGAATGGTCGCTAAGACCCAGTGGAGCCTGGAATTTGATCGCTTCGATAGATTGTTCCTCCGACGTTAACACCAAATCCAAGACAGAGGGGCGGTCAGAACCTCTCCTCCGGGTGCATTCGTGAACATGGTTGTATAACGGGATTGAATCTAGTACCTCTCTAAATCGGTATTCTGGTGTTTGTGGGGAGTGATCGTCCCTGAGATAAAGGGTGGAAAGATTAAAATCACCCATAATAAGTGTCGTTGCTTGCTGTATGCGAGTCAAGCGCTGAAGCACTTGGATCAACCTTTCGTTGTACGATTCCGTGGATGAAGGGGACCGGTAGACCACACCAATAATGCAGACTTCACCAGACATCAGTGTTAAAGTGCACCAAATTGTATCCTCGAGCGTGAATTCTGTCTTGTCTATTGGATGGCACTGGAGTCTATTATGGTAATGAAGAGCAACACCACCACCGCATCTCTATCGATCGTTCCTTATCAAATTCATATTTGGAATTGATATCTCCGATTCAATCAATTGGGAAGAATACCATGTTTCTGTAATGGCGATAATGTCAGGTGAGTAGCGCGAACATATCTCGGTTAGCTCAGCTAATTTGTTAGGAAGGCTTTGTGCATTTGTATATAAACATCTTATAAAGTTCATGGTGTTCAAATCATGAAAAGTTATTAGAGGGCCGACTCGGTTAGAGTCGGAATACTCAAGTTTTTTGGAGCTATCGCATGACATTCAGGTTGAACCTCATCACTAGGCGTTTGTGGGTCAGTACCACCCGTTAACTTGCTTCCGGCTATTACCTTGGGCAAGCTCAACATGACGTTTTGTGGTAGGTTTTTTCTATTAGCTTTCCATTCACGTTTGATAGTATCCGTCATTTCGGTTGTGAAGAAGGTTAGCTTTAAAGGGCTAGGACCTTGCCCTTTATAGTTGGCAGACCGCGGTATCCTAAAAGCATCCACAAGTATGGCATTTTTTATACCAATTGTTTCGGCTAGATATTTCCATTGTTTGTGGTCGTGCTCAGACTTTTCTTTAGAAAGTACGTCAGCAGCATCTTCCGGAACACCTAGAATTACATTGCATTCTCCACGAGATTTATGCGACGACTTTCGCTCACACCATGGTAAGTCTGCATGGATACGACATGTAGTCTCTGGAACACCTCTAAGAATGTAAGCATTTAAGAGTACGTTTTCCACGTCCTCCGCAGATTGCAGCGTTATTCTTAAAAGGCGAGGATCATCCGTGTGAGGAGAATTCAGGTGGCGATTTAATCGAACTATTGATGAGGGTGTAACCGCGGCCAATCTCATCTGACTGCAGACTTTAAACCACTCAGCAAAGTCATGTTTTTGCTTAGCTTCAAACAGCGTTTCCTGCGACTCGGTCACGTTTGTACATATAACGCTTAGGTTTACACCCGCGGACTTTATTTTATAATTTGACTCAGTCATTTTAGTAGTGGATTTTTTGAGTCCTTTCTCGGTTCCGTTATGTCGAGGAGTCACTGATCCCAACGAACGCTTCCCCGTTTTAGTCGCCATATGCGCGGTTATCTGGGCAAATGTTTGCCTGCTCGAGTATGATGTATTATCTACCGGCTCTTCGGCAGGAACCTCTAAGTCGGGTAACGACGGTGCCTTTATGACTTTTATTATCAGTTCATTCAGTTTTTTTTAAACTGGATTCCATTCCATTTAGACGGGTCTCAATATCATATTCAGGGGTTTTCGCCGCCGAGGCTGACGGTGTTGATTTGGCCTTGCAAAGCAGACAAACATAACAGACACCAGGACAGTCATCTCCATTAATAATCACTACTAAATCCGAAGTCAGCGATTTGTCACATTTAGCATGAACTTTCGACAAACAATCGTAACACGTGACAGACTTTGCCTTAGGACTTACCGACTTTCGGCAAACCGCACACATGCAGCCCGGTGCGCTTTGTTTTCGTTTTGAGGTCATCCGGTCAGGGTTATGAGCAGCACTGTTCAGTGGTTTGTGCACAAGCATTGGCTCTGTCGAGCGATCGATGATGAATATAGTGTGCGCGACAAAAAAATTCAGTGTTCACGAAAAAGAGCAAAATCAGAATTTAATCCGGTGATACTCTTTGGTAGTTGATCGCACGATGTTGAAAGTATGACCAGTCGACGGCGAAGAATAAGATCTTTCCGATGACGTTAATCCCTTTGAGGACTTGAAGAGTATTAACAGAGTTGCACGCGTAGATCCAATATGGGAAAATCACGATAAATCCCAATTTGCTCGTATTATCGAATACCGCTACGAGAGTGGTATATCCAGAAAGCTGACTTCGAGAGGAGTCAAACAACGTATAATATGTCCACGTAAGTGTAAGTTTAAGAACAGTATATCCTGATAATCGGGAGCTCAAAATAATGCGACCGCACGGCACGGCACTAATACATATACTCTAACATATATTCTAGCAGTGAAACATTCTCTTCAGGTTTCCACGAATCCATATTCAAGACACGTCGAGTTCACCGAGTAGACACGAGGTAGTACCAAGAACTTACTCTGCGGCTGAACATTGCATTTCTTCCTTGATCGTAGAACGAATTCCAAGAAGAACAATCGGTAAATTCCCGGTCCATCTATTAGGATTGGGCTGATAATCTAAAAAATGCTTTGAATGGCTGATGGAAGCGTTCAACCAATCCATTCGAGTTAGTGTGGTGGGCGGCGCTTCGGATGTGATGACAACCAAGGAGTCGAGTCAAATCTCGGAACAATGTCGATTAAAACTGAGCCCAAAGGTCGGTTGTGATGATAGATGGTGTGCCAGAATTGGCAATCCACTGTTCGACGAAAGCACGTGCCACCGTCTCAGAACATGTGTCTCCGATCGGAACAGCAATCGGTCATCGAGTAAAGCGATCAATCGCCGTTCGGATGTATGAATATCCGTTCGATGATGGCATAGGACCGACGACGTCCAGATGAAAATGAGAGAATTGAATGTTTGGATGCCTAAATGGGACGTAAGGTGTGATATTATGTCGAGATGTTTCGTTCTTTTGACAAGGAATGCAATGCCGGACCCAGGTTCGTATATCCGCATTCATGAAAGGCCAAAAAAGGATCTGCTATTAACCTCATGGTGGCGCGCTTTCCAGGATGAGCCATCGATTGAAAATGAACGAAAACGGCACGTCGTAGAGAAAAAGGTTTCCCTGTCGTGAATTCACACGTTAGCATGGCATTTGCGTTAAGTGACTCGAATTGCTGCAAATTCAAGGGAGGACACTTCGCGAGTTCGGTTTTATCAATATCAGTTTGATGATTAGCCAAAAGGGAAAGATCAAATCGTGTGCCTGCAGACAAAACAGAAATGTGAGGTCTTGATAAAGCATCGGCAACCATTTTCGCATCTCCTTTGACGTAACAAATATCAGTCGATAATTGAGAAATATAATCTAAGTGTCAAATCTCGCGCGGCGGAAGATGATGGAGTTGAAACTGCAGAGAAACGTTATTGGTTTGTTATCCGTAATAATAATGAAGTCACGAACTTGCAAAAGGTGACGGAAATGCCGTATGGCTAAATATATAGCAGGTAATTCGCGGCTAAATGTGCTGTAGCGGGTTTGTGCCGGATTAACCTGTCGCGAAAAAATACCGATGGACGGACTGTGTTCTTATGGTGTTGTTGTAAAACAGCTCCCACAGCCGAATCGGAGGCATCGGTCGTCATTGATAAGGGAATAGTCGGGTCTGGATCAATGAGAGAGATTTCGGTGACACTGCAAAGAGCCTTGTTAAATGCGTCACAAGCCAAAGTGATTTTGCTTTGGAGTTGAGCGAATCAGTCAGTGGTGACATGAATTCATGCACAGTTTGGAATGAAACGAAGGTAAAAGTTGATCATGCCAATAAAGCGGCGTACCTGATTTACCGTTATTGGGACAGGAAATTCGGGAATAATCTGGCATTTTTCAGGAAGAGGTGTAATACTAGATCGAGTAAGGCGATGACCGAGGAAATCCAGTGAATCTGTGCCAAAAGTGTATTTACTAGGGTTGATCTTGATCCCGTAATTTACGAAACACTCCAAAAATAGACGAATGTTTTTGACGTGCTCCTCTGGAGAGTTGTTGACAATTAAGACGTCGTCGATATATGCGTCGGCAAACGGCAAGCATAGCAAAACTTAGTCGATGAAACGTTGGGAAGATTGTGAAGCATTTCTTAGACCAAAGTGCATTCAAGTGAAATCGTGTAAGCCGAATGGGTGTGAATGCCGTTTAAGGTATGTCTTCTTCCGTAACCTTGATGTGGTAGTAAGCAGGGACAACATCAAGCTTAGTAAGGATAGTTGTGGCAGAAAGATTTAATGAAAAGTCGTAGATGTGTGATCCCGGGTATCTGTCTGGCACCGTTCTGTTGTTGAGAGCGCGGTAGTAAACGCCTGGCCTCCAGTCATCTGAGGTCTTATGAAGAACCATATGTAGTGGTGACGACCAGGAGCTGGAGGAAGGGCGGATGATTCCAAATTCTAGCGTTTGCTCGAATTTGGCTCTTGCAATTTTGAGTGAGGAAGGATGAAGTCGCCTAAGTCTAAGGAAGACGGGTGTTCCGCTAGTAAAGTTGTGGTGTTTCACAGAATGGGTCACTTTGTCTGTCGGTCGTGGAAATTGCATGATTGATGGGAATTCATGTAGTGTGGAACTAAACATCGAAGTTTAAGGAGCGACAGCATTGGTACCACGAGAAAGGGCTTCAGTAGTGATGCCTGACACTTGTAAAGAGGTTGTCGTATCCACTAATCTCGGATGTTTTACTACGACAGTTAGACCTAAGTGAGACAAAAAGTCGATACCGATTATGAGACAATTAACCTCAATGATGATAAACACCGAGGGGAATCTGCGTCGTAGTCCTAAATTGAGAATTAGAAGGAGTTCGCCGTAAGTGTTAATAGGAGTACCATTTGCAGCCTGAAGATTATAGGAAGTTGGTTTTGAGGCACTGTATGGTGGAGGTGTGACGCTAATTTCAGCGCCAATATCGACTAAGAAACACAGGCCACTCAATTTGTCTGCAACGTAGAAACAGGTGAATCAGTTTTGATTGGCTGGGTACAGTAATCGCCGTTACTGGCTGACCCTTGATTTTAAAGAATATGATCAACTTTGTGAATAGTTCGATGGGCTTTGTACGGATTAGGTGTCACAAATATAAACAAAATATTCTTCAAATATCGCTTAAAATCCAGTGAATTCCAACGGTAGCGAAGTAATCTAAACAGGAAAATTCAAGTTATGGAATCCAAGGTGAAGAATGCGCTAAAATGTTGTAGAATCTGTTGATCCCATTTCTGGCACGGAGGAATACACTCAAACTTTGCAACCACGAAGAAGAAAAAATCCGAGAGTTCGAAATTATATTAACCGCCAAAAAGTATATTGGACAAGCAATAACACGAATGAAGTATACATGGCCGAAAACCGACTAACCATACAAGGCCAAAAGTGTATGTGCACAATACTAAGATACAGAGTGAAAGTAGTTCACTACAAACCACCTAATCTTGCACAGCAATTAGAGGGAGTATTTAGGAAATATCTTCTAATACCTTTGCTAGGCTCTCACCGAGTTTGTCAAGAAAAAATCCCATTCTGGTTTCAGTATTGGATATGACAATTTGTGCTGCTCAAATTCTGTCAGTTTGAAATATTGGCTTTTCGATCATCGAAGAAATTGAACAGATGCAAATAAAGATCTTTGAGCAGTTTTATGCGCATTTTTGTAACATTTCATAAAATTTTGAACCTTATAAATTTAGTCAGCAACTTACAGTCCGGTGAAAATTTAGACGATTCGTTTAAATCAGCCACAGAAATTGTATAATCAACAAATATATTTGAGGTATTTTTTGAAACAAATTAAAAAGGCGGTTGATGACATTATCGCCGATAGACTTACTCGACGAGGACCCATTAGGTTTGTTCCCTGAACACAAGAATGTGAAAAAGAAAAAACGGAAAAACAAAAATTTGGATGACATTTTCAATCAACTCGGCTTAGATGGTAAATAAGAATTTATGATTCATGTATTAAAAAGACGATGATGACGATATTTTGGACGCGTCATCATTTATCAAAACAATAAGCGCAACAAAGTCCGTTGGTGATGATGGTACTACAGGTTCAGTGTTGTTTATCGACTAATTAAATTTTAGGTCAAAAGCGGGATTTCAATGTGAGTAATGAAGATAATAAACTTCGTACATTTGAAAATGGAAAAGAATTCTCAAATCCATTTGACAATGAATTCGATTCGCCAAAGTTAACTGATTCTGCCATCAATTCAAAGTTTATAATGAGGTCCGGATATAGTCCTGAAGAGCAATCTAATGATGGGAGATATGACACAAAAGATGGCATTCATGAGGCACTGTATGTTCCTATTCATTCGGGTGACACATTTATATCTAATGATATAACAGATCAAGAAGAGGTTTTGAATAGTGAGTTAACTTAATTTTTATTTAATTATTGTACTGACGAATTCGTATCAGCTATTTTCGTATATTAGCATGACAAATATATAATCCACAATGCGTGAAATAAATGAACAGTTTGATTCGAGAAAAAAATCAATCCAACAGAGTTCAAAACTGTTATCGCTCTATCATCTGCATTTGTACTGTGTTGGCGTGATATACATTCAGCAGCCGGGAGCGGTGTTAGTTCTTCCTCACTTTCAAAATGACGCTTTACACGAAGATTTTCAAGTGAATGTTCAATAGTATGATTTTCCAATCTCGTAGGGACAATTTTAAATGCTTTCATATCTCTGTTGCAAATTTCTCTGTACCACATATGAGAACTGCTCAACGTAATATTACTGCTTTCCATTTTCTTTGAAGTAGATATTATGCAATACTACGATTTTCATTGTGTATGCATGACAGAGCAAGTTGACGTACCAAGGTAAACGTTTTCAGTAGACAAGTTTTAGAAAGCATAATATTTATCATGCCTTCGACTGGCTCAGACTGTCCAATTCCTGTTTAAAATGAGACAGGTAGAGCAACATTTTATGTTTGCGTTTTTAATAAACATCTTACTCTTGCACTTTATTCAATTTTTTGTAGTAAACAGCGATCACGGACAGTTAAACAATGCACCTTCGCCTGTTCATGCTGAACATGTTCAACAGGAAAATACAGACCCATTTCTTCCGCCCAAAGAAGTCTTTGTATCCGAAAAATCTTTGGATAAAACCCAATTATGTGATGCTCAGTTGGAAACGAAAAAGTGGGTTCAAAATTCTTGTGAATGGTTGTTAGTCGAAAACTTCTTTATATTTTAATAATCAATCCGATTTATTTTTATCGCTTGATTATATATCAGAGTGAAACAAATCTGACACGAAATTTAGCGTTCAAACGAGATGAAAATTCATTTCAGAGTTTGTAATATCGCTAAATTATTTCAACATGTGTATATGAGTAATTTGGTCAGATATGCATTTTACCAATATGTCAGCGTGAACATGATTCGGAAATAAATTTTCAGAAAAACCAGCGGAAGCAATCCACGCATAATAATTAAGATTATGAAAGCTTTGATAACAATGTGATTAATGGAGACAGCACCTAAATCACTCAAGGTAGACAAGGTCGAATCCATGGCGATAGACTGTACTTAAAAGCCATCGTGGGATAATTAATCTGGTGTAAGTTCAAGTAGATAGATTAAAACCTACCCTACTCTAAAAAAATATACCATGAATTTTTGATAAACAAGCGGTCTTGACAGCCTTAAATTACTTCTACATAATTTAAGGAGTTTTACCAACATACTATAAAGCTGTAACTGTTTTAAAATTAAACTGTCAAATTCGTTTGAGGATTTCAATAAACCATTTCAAATCAATAGTTATTATTTAAAAACCGGCTGTTCCGATCCACGAGTCTGAAGAGTCTTTTGGCACAAAGTTGTATAGGTGATGTTCTAGCGTGTGTGGAGAAAGGACGGAAATGTAACCTGGCAAACATCTGACTACTTATCGGAACAATCGGCTCGTCGGTCCAAGAAAAAGCACATTATCCCGCTTCACATGTACCCAAATCGATCTCGCCTCGATTCATCCCAGAGGTCAATCATTACAAAGCTAATCGCTTTAATCTACGAATCCCACGGCACTAGGAAACACCATTTGGTCGAACGCTTTTATTGCGCAGATGATAAAGAACAACGCACTTGCCAATTTTATATAGGCAAATCAATTGACCGCAATAATGACTTGAAACATGTCTGCCACGGTTGTCACTGCAATCGAATTTTTTCAATTTATTTCGTGCCACTTAATTTGTTCAACCGACCTTCAAAAATTGAATATCGTTCGATGTTCGCTTTGTAAGATTCGCTTAGACAAAGTTGACACATTGCATATCGTGCTCCATTGTCGTCGTCAGTCACTTCGGCGATTGCTGTTCTTGTGTTTAGCTGGAGGATGGTGTTCTACCTATCATTCGAATGCTTGTGATTAGCGCATATCTCTCATGCACTTTGCACCGCCACAATATACACACATATCAACCCTGGCTCATAAAATCATTATTACTCATTCACATTCTGACAAACATTTCGTGATAAATTTACGGGATATTGAATTTGATATCCAAACTGGTATTCGAAGCATGCCAGAATCTCTTTGTGCACTATCTATCTATCCGTCCAACTATCTATCTATCTATCTATCTATCTATCTATCTATCTATCTAACTATCTATCTATTTATCTATCGATCCATCCTTCTATCTATCTATCTGTCTATCTATCTATCTATCTATCTATCTATCTATCTATCTATCTATCTATCTATCTATCTATCTATCTAAACTCAGATCCTCTGGAGATTTGATCCACCAAGAACCGGAAACTCGGAAATTCGATGATGTGGGTCAACCGCGTAAAACTAAATCTCCTAACCGGACGCGCTCTACTTCTGCTGCGGCGAAATCCAAGAGACCACCGCATGCGAAGAGGCCGACTTCATCCAGATCAGTGCAACACTCTAGAACAATTAAAACACCAACCATTCAAAATGTGGAAGATGCAAGGATGCTGAGGATGTTTGTCTACGATACGTGGTACATGAGAAACAAACATACTAGAAGTACGGAAGATGTGGCATCTAGTAAACGTGTGGATAAAATGGTAAGACAAGAGGGTTATAATCAATGAGATGCTCATATAATGACACGTGTGTTCAATATTGGGTAATAACAAAGTTTTTCGCATACAGATACGACATATAAATTCCAGAGAGCATTTACCATGATGATAATGGATGGACAAAGCAAATTCTAAATAACTAATGGAATTAGAAATCAGTATTTGCTTACGTTTTCATCACATACATCATCATCATCTACATGCGAAATATGTTTTGTACTGCTATAAATATATGCATCAAGAGCTATGCTCCATCGCTGAACCATTGCTGCAGTATATTTTGCCAATGAAGATTTCGGATTGTAAATAAATTTCAGTGCTTCATGAACAGGTATTATAGTGAATTCATGACTAAATAAATATTTGTGTAATCGCATGATAGCCCAATAAACAGCAAGCGCTTCTCGATGAGTCTGAGCATAACTTTGTTCCGCTTTACTCAGTCGACATGAAATACACAATACCATTTTGCTCTAAAACAGCACCAATTCCATAAGGATTAAAACACAAATTTGATGTAAATGGCTTATGTACAGCACTGGATTGCAGTATGGATAAAGGATACCGAAGTGTCTTCTCATGTTCGGAAGTTTACTGGAACGTTGTAGGATTCAGTAATGTAAACAATGAATTAGCAACTGTTGCATAATTTGGGATAAATTTAGAATATTGTTGTAACACTCCCGTTACCGATCCATGTTCACGAAAAGAATTTGGCATGTTCATTTCCATCAAAGGTTTAACACGTTGAATGCGATGGCGGAAACTGCCATTTTCTATAATTTCAACCCTTTATATCAAATTATCGACATCGTCCGCAAAGAAAATAACACTAAGAGTAATTTTATGTTGTTTTTAATTATTCTCCAATATTTTCTAAAACGACCCACCAGTGGGTCGCTTCGCAGCACAAAGATATCGGTCACTCAACGTGTTAAGACTATTATCGTCTTGACTGAGTCCATTAGAATATACACGGTATTCAAGACAATCAATCTTATCAACAGAAATGATGCATTTATCCGAATGTAATTTCACGTTATAATTTTTGAAACGAGAGAGTAGAGTTAACAAACGTTGATCATGAACACAATTATCGGGTGCATGAATAATAATGTCGTCTTGATAGACTTCGACACCTGGGAGACCATCAACAATATTGTTCATCACATCTTGGAATATGAGAAACCATGAATGATAAGACTGATAAAGATAGTGAGGTGATTTGATTTTCTACATTGACGACTTCTGTATCATTATTATGCACATAACATAACTGAGAATTTCGACAAACTAACTGAATAAGTTCAACTTTGCAACATTTAAAACATGTAACATTACGAAATTGACAAATAAATCGAGAATGTAACTTTCCACAAGATGCACATTTTCCAAACTTCTGATTGTCAAATTTGGAATTACTTTTGCTGAATTTACCTATTCTATCTCGTTTGACATCGGAATCACTTTGCCGCTGTGGTCGGTTGCTTGACTGACGTTTAGGTTTGAAAATTCCTAACAAAACAGAGTGTCAGTATTACTTCGACGATTAGTTTCTTTTGCAACATCTTCATAATGTTCACATATTCTCATAACATTTTTAAAAGTTGGATTATTCACCGTCAATAACTGACGATATAAATCGTGTTCATTGACACAAGCGACTAAAGATCTCTTAAATGATCATTTAGTTTATCTTTAAAAACACAACGTGAAGCTTGTGTTTGCAATTTCGGAATAAATTGACGAAAATTTTGGTTTTCGTGTCGTTGCATTGTATTAAAGCAAGCACGTTAAACGATTTCATTTTTTTGGAGTGGCATGAGCTAGTAAAATTGACTTCAATTCACTGAAAGTCTTCTTGGCAGGTGGAATAGAAAATGCTAATTGTTTTCAACAGAGCATAAGTATCTTCTTCTTCTGTAGTGAGAAAATGCGCAGCAATAATTGAATCAGGCGTTTCACCCTTGGTAAGACGCCAAAGGTTAAACCTTTCCAGATAATCTTCGATTTCTCTGGGTGTTACATGAATATTGAGAGATCCGAAATTTTGAGGAAATGACATAGCTGATCGCGACTCCAAATTTAATGAAATGTATTGTATTAAATTGAATGAAACTACCAACTAACAAATAGAAGTGACAATCAACCACATTCAGTATTCGAATTGCGCGGTATATATATGGATGTATATAAGTTTAACAATGAGTATATGAATAACAGTATTATTGATTGCCATTTGAGCAATCACCACATCCGCCGCAGTTCACAATCGTCCTCAGATATTTGTAATCTCGACTAGGTTTGTTGCTCAGTCTTTCCGAACGTCTGACAGGTACACTTGATTCCGTATTCTCGGAAGAATCTAGAAGTGTTGTTTTATGATTGCTAACGCAACCAGTATCAGAACGCAAGTGACCTGAATCCTGGTAGATGATTTGATCTGCATGACACTTGCGCAAAGTTCCGTCTTCCAGATCAGGTATTTTTACCATAGTTCTTCCGATTTTGTCAAATACGATACTTTTACTTGGATATTAATCATTCCCACGATAATATGATACTTCAGCCGATCCAAGATCCAGCAGATTTGATCTCAAGGATCGAGATTTTGATAACATCGATGGTTTATTTCCAGTAGTTGAATGTTCACTATTACGATGTTGAAGTAAGAAATTGTCAATAAAACGATGAAGTTCATTAAATGTTGGGTAACAAGAGAAAAAAGCACGTCATTTGAACAATCATCACAGGTAGTCAACGA
>JACCGJ010006545.1:0-25693 GCA_013407085.1 Atriophallophorus winterbourni | reverse complement strand
AATGTTACACAGTTAACTATTATGTAATCAATCATGTTGTATTTAAGATAACGGGCCCCCGGTGGATTTATGGTGAGTTTTAGCGTTCAGTAATTAGTGATGGGATTTGAATCCGTTATCTGCGTTTCAGGAATTGTTCGTAAATATGATTCGTTATACGCTGATCAATACACCGGCGAATACATTCCATACGTAAGTTTTTGTTTATAAACGTGTTTTACTATGATGCCTTGTTTAGTTTTGTTCCCGACAACTTAACCAACAAACTCGCATGAAAGACATCCACAGTCGCATAGATTAGCCGCAAAATGTATAGGTACGCTAAAACGTGCTATTTATTATTGTTACACAACTACATTCATTGAACTTCTCCGTTTTGCGTAAATTTAGTAATAGAAAACCATAAATCGGATCTACGTGTGTGAGTAATTAACTGCCAATTAATGCCAACAATAGAAACAAAAAACACAACTATCGTTTTCATGTTCTACAGGCTTTTGAATGACCAATCAGTCCGATTCGGTGGAACAATCTCTCCCGCATAGCTTACAACGATAGGCAGAACTCGGTTGTAGGGAATCTGTTGCACGCCGGCGGCGTGACCTGAGTTCAGCGGTCAAGAGCTGTATTTGCTCCTCCCAAGATTGCAGTTGACGATTTAAACAATACCTCCAATGTGAGCTGACAAGAGCAAGTTCTTCCCAACTCGAGGGTTCAATGTCAAGAGCTTTCACATCTCTTTTGAAAACCTCTCTGCCCAATGGTCGACTTCTTAATTGCAAATCATCATAGAGTAGATCTTTCGGAATACTACCATTTTCCATTCAGCAGACATTACCAAGCCAAACCGGGCAGCGTTGTTGTAATGGGGTGAACATGCTCTGTAGACCAGCTTTTGAAAGCACTTCAGCATTAGTCACTCTGTCCATTCACGATATGTTCAAAATACGACGGATGCTTCATAAATGGAAAGCATTCAATTTCCGTTCGTGTCTTGCTTGGGTGGTCCAGGTTTCACTGCCGTACAGTAAAGCATTTAGTAAGCACGCGCTGTATACCATCATCTTTGTCTTTACAGTCAGCTTGCGGTTACCCCAAACACGAGAGTTCAATCGGGACAGAATGACAGCTGCTCTGCCAATCCGCTTAACAATCTCCGTGTCTAGCGAGAGGTTATCCGCAATGGTTGAACCAAGGTATGTGAAATGATGTACTGATGCATGCTGACAGTTTCCAACAGTGATGATTGGAGGCCATACGTTTCCTTGACCAAGGACTTTCGTCTTGCTCATTATGATCGATAGCCCATCGTCTTTCCATGTCGAATAAAAACAGTCCATTAGCGACAGGAGGTTCTCTTTGGATTGAGCAATAATGGCTGCATTATCTCTTGACCAATGACTTTTGTATTGCTCATGCTGATTGTTAACCCAAAGTCTTTGCATGCCGACGAAAAAGGGTCCATTAATGACTGGAGGTTTTCATGTGAGTGGGCAATAAATGCTGCATCGTCGACAAACATCGGGTCACGGATTAGAACATCCCGTCCCATGGTTTGTGCTCTCAACCGGTTCAGGTTGAAAAGCTTGCCATCACTTCGCGTGCGTATGTAAATGCCTCCTGTCCTCGTCCTAAAAGCGTGCTTCAGAAGCAGAGCAAAGAAAATGCCGAGCAGCTTGGTTCAAGAACACACCCTCGTTTGACGCCTCCCCGAATTTCAAAGGCTTCTGAAGTGAAACCGTTAAAATGGACTGAACCCTTTATTCCTGAGTGGAACTAAATAACGAGATTGAGCAGCCTTGGTGGGCAGCCTATCAGATCAAGCAGTTTGAAAAGAACCCCTGCTGACGCAGTCTTTAAATCAATAAAACAGCGTATAACGGCATACGCTATTCCCGACACTTTTCTTGAAGTTGTCTCGAGGAAAGAGTCATGTCAACGGTTGATCTTCCCTCGCAGTAAATTCTATCAGCTAAAACATGTAACCGTATCTGTAAGACTTTAGCAAATTTGCCTACAACATTCAGAAGGGATATTCTTCTGTAATGGTTGCAGTCGCCTCTATCACCCGTATCCTTAAATAGCATAATGACCTTCGTGTCTCGCATCTCTTGTGGGACACACTCCCCTACCAGCACTGAAAAAGCAAATGGTTAAGAATTTGTAATAATGCTGCTCTACAGCATTTGATGAGCTCATGTGGAATTCCGACGTCACCAGGGGTCTTTCCTTTCGCTAAGCAGTCGATTGCCCTATAGCGATCATCAAGAGTAGGGGGAGTATATAGATACTCATTAGTCGGCAACCGCTCGACATTTTCAAGTGAATGCGGTAAAGCCGTACTGCCCCTAGATTAGAGAGAGAAAAAGTTCTCTAGCCATTTTTCCATCTGCTGAGTTTTGTTCACAGTTAGGTCACCAGATACAGGCTTAATGGGAGCCCGTTTTAAGTTTGTTGGGACCAATGGCTCTCTTGATCCCATCATACATGCCGTGAAAATTTCCAGTATCCGCAGAATTTCGGATATTGAGGCTAATTTCAGTCCAATAGTCATTTGCACATCGTCTTGAAGACTTTGAACCTTATTTCCAGCTGCTCTTAGAAGGCGTAAGTTTTCATCTGTTGGCATACATTTGAACTTTAAGAATGGTGACCCTATCTCATCCAACACTGCAGTCATCTCAGAAGCTTTTGCTTCTAACCAGTCGCTCTTTCGAGCATTCGTCGGACAGAAAGTGGAACGTGCGACTCGGCATATGCAGCTTT
The DNA here is from genome assembly GCA_013407085.1 of Atriophallophorus winterbourni. Taxonomy (NCBI): domain Eukaryota; kingdom Metazoa; phylum Platyhelminthes; class Trematoda; order Plagiorchiida; family Microphallidae; genus Atriophallophorus; species Atriophallophorus winterbourni. The sequence goes on along the minus strand of JACCGJ010006545.1, from coordinate 22,927 downwards.
ATATCGATTCACAGTTTTCTGAAGCCAATTCGAGTGGGGTTGTCTTGCTGAACTCGGCTGTGAAGGCTTTTGCAAAACGCGCAGCTAGATTAGGTTCGCACATGAGAGTTACGGCTTAGCAGACAATTTGGTGCGGTGAAATCTCGTGTGAGGAAGATTCAGTTTTGCACAGAGTAGTGAATGATCAGTGTCGCAATCAGCGATTTGATATGATCCGGTGAGGAACTCGCTTCCTATATTAGTGCGCCTAAAACGAATATGATCAAGAATATGCCAATGCTTAGAGCGAGGATGTTTCCAAGAGAATTTTTGCTTTGGTTTTGTTTGAAAGAACGTGTTACTGACACAAAGACCGAACTGCGTGCACAATTCTAAAAGTCCTTGTCCATTTCATTGGTTTTACCTACACTGAACCTTCCGAGACAGTTTTGCCAAGACTCGTAATCTGCACCATATCTAGCATTGAAATCACCCAATACCATTACACAGGTTTTTGTGGCACAATTTTGAGGGCTGTTGTGAGGTTATGATAAAAAGTGTCTTTTTCAGCAGGCGTCGCAGAGAGCGTCGGTGCATAAACGTTGACCAGCGTTTTGGTACCAGTAATACACTTCCGATTTATAGTTCAAATCCGTTCGCTCCCACTGCTGCTCTGTTCTGCTGCTTTTTGTAGGTCGTTTCGCACGGCAAACACAATTCCATGCAGTCGGCACACATGAGAACCCCTACCTTTCCAAAAATCGTGTAATCTCTTTCTCTTAGTAAACTAGTGTCTGGTAATCGCGTCCGTTGCAGGGCAGCCACTCAGACTCTTTAGCTCATTGGTAATCACAGCTGATTTTATTACCTCTGATATTCGAGACGTCGTCATGAAATCTTGGAATCATGGACCGGACGTTCCAGTTTCCCAGTTTCAGAACTAACCTTTGTTTTTTAGTAATTCGTTTCACTGGTGCGAAAAAATACAGTCTGCTTGTCGGTTGATTCCTAATCCCCATGTAACAAATGAGGATACCAGACCGTGGCGAGACGACACCATATTGGCTGGGGGGCTGCCCAGCTTGAGGCGGGCGGTAGCCGTTCAATGAGATTTGAAAGTCTCTCATACTGTCGGAAGCAGCCCCAGGCGTTGAGCTCTGCGCCAGTCGAGCCAAGGCTTCTTACCAGTATATGTTACATCCGTGTTATTTTCTGTAGAAGCGGAATGGAGTGTCCTCTCCGTTGGTGTGTTGTACGCCAGGGCAGTTCAATATGGAAAACTAGCTGTTGCCCATGCAGCAAGTGCTCCCTCCCCACGGCACCACCGGAACCAAAGGAACAGCTAGGCTGGTACGTTTTGACAACCATGTCGTCTCAGAAGTTGGCAGGAAGAATTTGAATACAACTTCAGAATGCCTAACGGGACTCCGGCTGCGGATTTTCCCCGAGGTTGACTCCTGAAAGCTTTTCCAAGATTGGATGTAGTCACAAAACAGTGGAGGTTTGAGATTAGGGTTTTCCTTCCCCTAGGAAGACCACCTTCATGGAATTACGAGCTACACCTGACCGAAGCATGCGGCGCCAGTAACCCGTCTTCGTCTTTTCTCCTGTCAGCAGAAGCAGTTCCACCGGGTCACACAGGACCACGCGTGCAGGCCGGGAGATGTACTTGGTTGTCAGAGGCTATATGAGATGCGTGCCATTGGAGAATTTTTGGAATATATAGTTTATCCCCCAACCCACCACCCGCAGTGACAACTTTGGAACCATCCATCATGATATTTCACTAATAGATTTACTATAACATATATCGAAATTAGGCCGTACAATAAAATCGATCCTCATGGATATGTTTTACTAGTCTTGCCATTCCAACAAGAGTTGCTACAGACAACAAGAATCATTGGTTGAACTTTCTTGGCTATCAAACCTGTCTACGTTTTATTTGTAAGCAATCGCCGCAAATAAAATAGTTTTTCCTATATACACCACCCATCAAACTTTGTTTACCATTCCTCCAGTGTTTCAAGCGCATGCGGATCCTGATCTTACTGTTCCTACCTGATGAGTGCAAACAGCACGAAACCGGTCGTGCGGCGTGTGAGAGGGAAAAACATGCAAAATCAGTATCACTATGGAGCATCTGCTTAGAGCATTGTTTAAATTACCCGTGGCAGTGCAGCAGTAAATATTACCAATCGTTCAGTGATGTGCACTGTGTCATATTGATTTTTGATGCCGGCGAAAAAGAGATCAAGACAGGATGGTGTTTGAACTGGTTGAAACTTGTGGGTTTAAATACGTGTAGTGTAACGCCGTAATCAAAATTCATATTGAGAAACGTGTCTGCAATGTGCATGTAACCCGACATAAGATTGCATGTGCACCATCTGGTATGGATGAAATTGAAATTTCTCATCATCGGAATAGGTATAAAATGACTGAAGCTTCGAACGTTCTGTATCAAGTCATCTATCGTATCATATTTGTTCCTTACGACTACACCAACATGATATTCACCAGATAATTGTTGAAAATTCGTGTCGACGAATAAACTAATTTTCTTCTTTTATTCTAGATGGCATTGAGTGTTGACACCACATTTGCACCGTATGTGAAGCACACGCTTACCGATGTTTTTAAACTAGCCGTTGCAGTGCAGCAGACACTGTTACCAATGGTTCAGTGTCATGCACTGTGTCGTATCGATTTGTGATGCCGCGAAAAAGAGGTCAAGCCATGATAGTGTGTGAACTGGTTGAAACCTTGAGATCTTGAATATATGTTGCGTAAAGCCGTAATCTAAAATCACATTGAGAAACGTGTCTCCAATTCAATTGAATTCAATGGTCAAAAAGCATATAGCTTTACTAAAACCAAAGAATAATATGTGAATTACGAATAACATAGGTATTAAAAACGGGATTGGTTTGCTCACTGAGCAGTTCAGGAATTAGGTAAAAATCCATAGGCAGAAAACGTTTTTAATCAGTTGGATGACACATGTAAATCCATTGGGTCAAGATGTATAGTTTACTTCGATGCATGTGTTCAAAGTTCTAAGCCGTAATGGTGTAAAATATATAGTTTCAAAGTTTGGATTGGTCGACATGAATTTGTCCAAGTTCGATTTGAATATATCCAAGTTGGGTGAATGTGCAACATTACAGGTTAGGGAGTTCCAGGTAAAACATACACATTTAGAATTAAAATACGTTGAACAGTTCAGTCTCGAGTCGGTAATCAGTACTGTGTAGTCCTGACTCCGGCTGTTTCGTCGTGGTTGTTGTGTGAATAGATTATTCAAGGGATGGTTGAGGGTATGCAATATATTAAACATAAGAATCAAAGTGATTCAAAGTGATTCAAAGTTGTAATGGTCTAAAAAGCATTTAGCTTAACAATAACCATAGGATGGAGTTATGAGGTATATACAATAAAAAAGATGGCGGTGGCGAGAGTAAAAAAGAATTGAGGCTTGTGATACGCTCTTCCTATTGTTTGTGCTTTTGACCGCGTACGAGCTTGGTGGAACCATTATATATTCACTGAAAGAGGCTGTTGTCCTTCTCTAGCCAGGGCGACCAAGCCTGAACAGCATACTCCGTTGTTGGCTTCACGTACGTATTTGATTTTCGATTAAAAGTGTGCTTCGTGAAACTCCAGAACACACGTTTTAGCAGAAGCAGTACTCCTGACGTTTTTTCATAGACAGCTGTGGCGCCATGTGACGGTTTCAAAGTGCTGCTCACCCACACACCCAAGTCCTTCTCCTGGTCAGTGCTTTCAAGAATATGGGAACAAAGGGTGTAAGAGTACTCGAAATGTCTTCCAACAGTCAATACCTTGCATTTTCTGATATTGAAAGGGAGTACGTTTCTAAGTGACCAGTCTTGTAAGGCATCGAGGTCAAACTGAAGCCGTCTGCAATAATCAGTTGTGCGTAATTGTGTCCACAGCTTGATGTCATCCGCAAATAACAATATTTTCAGCGAACAATCTTAGGTAAGTCGTTTACATTTATCAGGAAAAGAATTGCTCCAAACACTGATACCTGCGGCACTCTACTCGTTAGTGCAATGGGTCGTGACAAAACACTATCAACCCCTACTCGACTGACACGGTCGCGGAGATAATCCTCCAACCAACCTAGTAATGAACCTTTGATGCCACATTTCTCTATTTTGTGTAGTAAGTGACCGCGGTTGACACGATCGAATGCTTTTGACATATCAAGATAATAAGCGTGTAAGGTGAAACCTTTGTCTACATCTTGTGTCCAGTCATCGAGGGCGAGCAGAAGGTTTGAATGGCAAGAGTGTCTTTTTCTGAAGCCGTGTTTTTCGACTGCTAGCAATAAATTGTCTTCCTGATGTTTTGTGACACTGTTTGCTACGAGGCGCTTCATCACTTAGAGATCACTGGTAGTAGTGTTACTGGTCGATAATTGGATAATTCGGAAGGGTTTCCTAATTTGTAGATGGGGGTAATGATGACACTCTTCCAATCACAGGGAACGATACTTTGTGTTAAATAGATGTTACACAAGTAGGTGACGGGAGTTTTTGTTGTTGGCCTCCTTCGGTCAATGTCGACAATGGATGTGCATCACAATCGTATGAATTTTCATGTTTTACAGCTTTTTGAGTGACTAAACAGTCCGATTCGGGAGGAACAATCTTTCCCACAGCGCTGGCAACGATTGTCAGAACTCTGTTGTAGGGCGTCAGTTACTCGCCGGCGGCGTGATCTGCGTTCAGCAGCCAAGACTGTATCTGCTCCTCCTCAGCTTGTAGATGACGCTTTACGCAATTCCTGCAAAGTGAGCGGTCAATAGCAATTTCTACCCAGCTCGCGGTTACAATGCCAAGAGCTTTCATATCTCTTTTGCAAATGTCGTTGTACAGCAAATGCGGTCTGCCCAATGGTCGACTTCTTAATTGCAACTCACGAAACAGTCGATCTTTGGGAATACGACCATTTTCCACTCTATAAACATGACCAACCCACCTCAGGCGGCGCTGACGCAAAGGTGAGGGGCGTACAGAAACAATAAGAACAGATTTGAAAAACAGTGTGGTAATTTCGTCAGCTCCGGGAGATTTTTGAGGGTTGAGATTTAGCAATATGCGGAGGACACTTTCCGAGACAATAGTTAGTTGTTGTAAAACGATTCCGGGTGAGCTTACGTGAGTTATGAGAAAGTTGACTGTGTTTCGTAGGTTGAAGTCAGTGGAGAAAAATAGGCTATAACTTCGGCAGATTGCGAAGCTGTGGTTGTTGTCTTTAATACGTTCTTGATGCCATCCATGGTATAGGTGGATTAGGCTTGGTAGACCTGGCTACATAAGGACATCAGGCTTTTGCAGAGAATATATCATTTGACCAATAAGCTTGTACACAATTAAAAGCACAAACAATACCTGACACGGAGATCTGTTCGGTTGGGCGACCACAACAGATGTTGCTGACTCCTTCTGAACTGGTCGGGCAAACAAATCTACTCAAATGTGACAGTCCGGAGAACAGTTCATAAACGTTTAATTGCGATCGGTCAAACGGTGGACGGTAACCCAAGTCGTTAGGGCAGCTGATGAGCTCTAATAAGAGCAAAAATCGAATCCAGTGCTTCCATTATGGATCGCAGTGATCAACTTTGTTAATAGTTCGATGGGCTTGGCACGGATGAGTATTCACAAATATAAACAACATATTCTCCAAACTTCGCTAAACAACAATGCCCATCAGATCTAATCAGTGTTAGCTTACACTGTATCCGATGGGAAGACCTGACACGGAGATCTGTTCGGCTGGGCGACCACAACAGGTGTTGCTGGCTCCTTCTGAACTGGTCGGGTAAACTAAGCTATTCAAATGTGCCAGTCTGGAGAACAGTTCATAAACGCTTACTTGCGATCGGTCGAACGGTGGACGTTAACACAAGTCGTTGAGGCATGGGCCTACAATGTGATGGTCGGGGTTCGAGTCCCACCGGAAGCAGAATATGCACTGCTGATGAGCTCTAATAAGAGCGAAAATCGAATCCAGTGCTTCCATTATGGATCGCCGTGATCAACTTTGTTAATAGTTCGATGGGCTTGGCACGGAAGAGTAGTCACAAATATAAAAAATATAATCTGCGAAATTCGCTTAAACAACAATGCCCATCAGATCTAATCAGTGTTAGCTTACACTGTATCCGATGGGAAGACCTGACACGGAGATCTGTTCGGTTGTGCGACCACAAAGGTGTTGCTGGCTCCTTCTGAACTGGTCGGGTAAACTAAGCTATTCAAATGTGCCAGTCTGGAGAACAGTTCATAAACGCTTAATTGCGATCGGTCAAACGGTGGACGATTGCCCAATACGTTGACGCATATGATTACAATGGTGTTGGTCGAGGATTTGAGTCCCACCCGAATCGGAGGATAAGCACTTCTGATGAGCTCTAATAAGAGCGAAACTCGAGTCCAGTGCTTCCATTATGGACCATCGTGATCAACCTTGTGAATAGTTCGATAGGCTTGGCACGGATTACTAGTCACAAATTTAGATAAAGTTGAAATTTGTCATAAACTAAATAGGTATAAAATTACTGAAGCTTCGAACGTTCTGTATCAAGTCATCTATCGTATCATATTTGTTCCTTACGACTACACCAACATGATATTCGCAAGATAATTGTTGAAAATTCGTGTAGACAGATAAACTCATTTTCTTTTTTTATTCTAGATGGCATTGAGTGTTGACACCACATTTGCACCGTATGTGAAGCACACGCTTACCGATGTTTTTAAACTAGCCGTTGCAGTGCAGCAAACACTGTTACCAATGGTTCAGTGTCATGCACTGTGTCGTATCGATTTGTGATGCCGCTGTAAAAGAGGTCAAGCCATGATAGTGTGTGAACTGGTTGAAACCTTGAGATCTTGAATATATGTTGCGTAAGGCCGTAATCTAAAATCACATTGAGAAACGTGTCTCCAATTCAATTGAATTCAATGGTCAAAAAGCATATAGCTTATACTAAAACCAAAGAATAATATATGAATTACGAATAACATAGGTAATAAAAACGCGATTGGTTTGCTCACTGAGCAGTTCAGGAATTAGATAATAATCCATAGGCCGAAAACGTTTTTAATCAGTTGGATGACACATGTAAATCCATTGGGTCAAGATGTATAGTTTACTTCGATGCATGTGTTCAAAGTTCTAAGCCGTAATGGTGTAAAATATATAGTTTCAAAGTTTGGATTGGTCGAGATGAATTTGTCCAAGTTCGATTTGAATATATCCAAGTTGGGTGAATGTGCAACATTACAGGTTAGGGAGTTCCAGGTAAAACATACACATTTAGAATTAAAATACGTTGAACAGTTCAGTCTCGAGTCGGTAATCAGTACTGTGTAGTCCTGACTCCGGCTGTTTCGTCGTGGTTGTTGTGTGAATAGATTATTCAAGGGATGGTTGAGGGTATGCAATATATTAAACATAAGAATCAAAGTGATTCAAAGTGATTCAAAGCTGTTATTGTCTAAAAAGCATTCAGCTTAACAATAACCATATGATGGAATTATGAGGTATATACAATAAAAAGTTGGCGGTGGCGAGAGTAAAAAAAAATTGAGGTTTGTGATACGCTCTTCCTATTGTTTGTGCTTTTGACCGCGTACGAGCTTGGTGGAACCATTATATATTCACTAAAAGAGGCTGTTGTCCTTCTCTAGCCAGGGAGACCAAGCCTGAACAGCATACTCCGTTGTTGGCTTCACGTACGTATTTAATTTTCGACTAACAGTTTGCTTCGTGAAACTCCAGAACACACGTTTTAGCAGTAGCAGTACTCCTGACGTTTTTCCATAGACAGCTGTGTTGCCATGTGAGGGTTTCAAAGTGCTGCTCACCCACACACCCAAGTCCTTCTCCTGGTCTGTGCATTCGAGAATATGGGAACAAAGGGTGTAAGAGTACTCGAAATGTCTTCCAACAGTCAATACCTTGCATTTTCTGATATTGAAAGGGAGTACGTTTCTAAGTAACCAGTCTTGTAAGGCATCGAGGTCAAACTGAAGCCGTCTGCAATAATCAGTTGTGCTTAATTGTGTCCACAGATTGATGTCATCCGCATATAACAATATTTTCAGCGAACAATTTTAGGTAAGTCGTTTACATTTATCAGGAAAAGAATTGCTCCTAACACTGATACCTGCGGCACTCTACTCGTTAGTGCAATGGGTCGTGACAAAACACTATCAACCCCTACTCGACTGACACGGTCGCGGAGATAATCCTCCAACCAACCTAGTAATGAACCTTTGATGCCACATTTCTCTATTTTGTGTAGTAAGTGACCGCGGTTGACACGATCGAATGCTTTTGACATATCAAGTTAATAAGCGTGTAAGGTGAAACCTTTCTACATCTTGTGTCCAGTCATCGAGGGCGAGCAGAAGGTTTGAATGGCAAGAGTGTCTTTTTCTGAAGCCGTGTTTTTCGACTGCTAGCAATAAATTGTCTCCCTGATGTTTTGTGGTTCAATGGTTCAGTGTCATGCACTGTGTCGTATCGATGTGTGATGCACCTGAAAAAGAGGTCAAGCCAGGATGGTGTGTGAACTGGTTGAAAACTTGAGGTCTTGAATATATGTTTCGTAAGGCCGTAATCTAAAATCATATTGAGAAACGTGTCTTCAATTCAATTCAATTCAATTCAATGGTCAAAAAGCATATAGCTATAATAAAGCCAGAGAGAAATATGGGAATTACGAATTACATAAGTACATAACTAGTAAAAACGGGATTTGTTTGCTCACTGAGCAGTTCAGGAATCAGGTAAAAATCCATTCGCTAGAAACGATGTTCGATCGGTTGGATGGCAAATTTAAATTCGTGGGGTCAAAATGTATAGTTCACTTCGATGCATGTGTTCAAAGTTCAAAGCCGTAATAGTGTAGAATATACAGGTTCAACATTACAGGGTAGGGATTTTCAGGTAAGACATACACGTACAGAATATAAATACCTTTGACAGATCAGTTCCGAGTCGGGCATAAGTTCAGTGCAGTCATGACTACGGCTATTTCGAGGTGGTAGTCGTGTGAATAGTTTATCCAGGGAATGGTTTGGGCTATGTAATATATTGAACATATGAATCCAATCACCTCTTAGACGGTGACAAGGAGAGTTGAAGAGATTGAGACTTGTAATAAAAATCTTCGTATTTTTTCTGCTTTAAACCGCGTACGAGCTTGGTGGTCTGATGTTATATTCTCTGCAAGAGGCTAATGACCAAGCCTGAACCGTATACTCAATGTTTGGCTCAAGTACGTATTTAATATTCGATTAACAGTTTGCTTCATGAAACTCTCGAACACGTGTTTTAGCAGAAGCAGCACCCTTGACGTCTTTCCATAGACAGTTGTTGCGTTATGGGACGGTTTCAAAGTGCTGCTCACCCACACACCCAAGTCATTCTCGCTGTCAGTGCTTTCTACAATATGGGAACCAAGGGTGTAAGAGAACTCGAAATGTCTTCCAACAGTCAATAACTTTCATTTTCTGACATTGAAAGGAAGTTCATTTCTAACTGACCAGTCCTTTAAGACTTCGAGGTCAAACTAAATCCGTCTACAATCAAAAGGTTGTGCGTACTTTTGTCCAATGCGTGATGTCATCCGCATTTAACAAGATATTGTACCGAACATGTTTTGGTAAGTCGTTTACATGGATCAGGAAAAGAATTGGTCCAAGCACTGATCCGTGCGGCGATCTACTCTTTACTGCAATGGGTCGTGACAAAGCACCATCAACCCTTACTCGAATTACACGATCTCGGAGATAATCCTCCAACCAAACTAGTAATGAACCCTTCATGCTACATTGCTCGATTTTTTGTAGTAACATACTGTGGTAGACCCGATCGAATGTTTTTGACATATCAATATAACAAGTGTGTAAGGTGAAACCTTTGTCTACATCTTGTGTCCAGTCATCGAAGGCAAGCAGAAGGTTTGGAAGGCAAGAGTGACATTTTCTGAAGCCGTGTTTTCTACTGCTAGCAATAAATTGTCTTCCTGATGTTTTGTGACACTGTTTGCTACGAGGCGCTTCATCACTTCAGAGATCACTGGTAGTAGTGTTACTGGTCGATAATTGGATAATTCGGAAGGGTAATGATGCCACTCTTCCAATCACAGGGAACGAAACGTTGTGTTAAGGAGATGTTACACAAGTAGGGGAAGGGTATTTTTTGTTGTTGTCCTACTTCGGTCGATATCGACAATGGATGTGCCTCACAATCGTATGAATTTTCATGTTTTACAGCTTTTTGAGTGACTAAACAATCCGATTTTGGAGGAACAATCTCTCCAGCAGTGCTCGCAACGTTAGTCAGAACTCTGTTGTAGGGCGTCAGTTACTCGCCGGCGGCGTGATCTGCGTTCAGCAGCCAAGACTGTATCTGCTCCTCCCCAGCTTGTAGATGACGCTTTACACAATGCCTCCAAAGTGAGCGGTCAAGAGCAAGTTCTAGCTAGCTCGCGATTTCAATGCCGAGAGCTTCCATACCTCTATTGCAAATGTCGTTGTACCGCAAGTGCGGTCTGCTCAATGGTCGACTTCTTAATTGCAACTCACGAAACAGTAGATCTTTGGGAATACGACCATTTTCCATTCTATAAACATGACCAATACACCTCAGGCGGCGCTGACGCAAAGGTGAGGGGCGTACAAAACCAATAAGAACAGATTTGAAAACCAGTGTGGTAATTTCGTCAGCTCCGGGAGATTTTTGAGGGTTGAGATTTAGCAATGTGCGGAGGACACTTTCCGAGACAATAGTTAGTTGTTGTAAAACGATTCCGGGTGAGATTACGGGAGTTATGGGAAAGTTAACTGTGTTTCGTAGGTTGAAGTCAGTGGAGAAGAAATGGGCTATAACTTCGGCAGATTGCGAAGCTGTGGTTGTTGTCTTTATTACGTTCTTGATGCCAACCATGGTATAGGTGGATTAGGCTTGGTAGACCTGGCTACAGAAGGACATCAGGCTTTTGCAGAGAATATATCATTTGACCAATAAGCTTGTACACAATTTAAAGCACAAACAATACCTGACACGGAGATCTGTTCGGTTGTGCGACCACAACAGGTGTTGCTGGATTCTTCTGAACTGGTCGGGCAAACAAATCTACTCAAATGTGCCAGTCTGGAGAACAGTTCATAAACGTTTAATTGCGATCGGTCAAACGGTGGACGGTTGCCCAATTCGTTGAGGCATATGATTACAATGGTGTTGGTCGGGGATTTGAGTCCCACCGGAATCGGAGGATATGCACTGCTGATGAGCTCTAATAACAGCGAAACTCGAGTCCAGTGCTTCCATTGTGGATCATCGTGATCAACCTTGTGAATAGTTTGATAGGCTTGGCACGGATTACTAGTCACAAATTTACATGAAGTTGAAATTTCTCATAAGCAGAATAGGTATAAAATGACTGAAGCTTCGAACGTTCTGTATCAAGTCATCTATCGTAACATATTTGTTCCTAACGACTACACCAACATGATATTCACCAGATAATAGCTGAAAATTCGTGTACACGAATAAACTCATTTTCTTCTTTTATTCTAGATGGCATTGAGTGTTGACACCACATTTGCACCGTATGTGAAGCACACGCTTACCGATGTTTTTAAACTAGCCGTTGCAGTGCAGCAAACACTGTTACCAATGGTTCAGTGTCATGCACGGTGTCGTATCGATTTGTGATGCCGCTGAACAAGAGGTCAAGCCATGATAGTGTGTGAACTGGTTGAAACCTTGAGATCTTGAATATATGTTGCGTAAGGCCGTAATCTAAAATCACATTGAGAAACGTGTCTCCAATTCAATTGAATTCAATGGTCAAAAAGCATATAGCTTTAATAAAACCAAAGAATAATATGTGAATAACGAATAACATAGGTATTAAAAACGGGATTGGTTTGCTCACTGAGCAGTTCAGGAATTAGGTAAAAAACCATAGGCAGAAAACGTTTTTAATCAGTTGGATGACACACGTAAATCCATTGGGTCAAGATGTATAGTTTACTTCGATGCATGTGTTCAAATTTCTAAGTCGTAATGGTGTAAAATATATAGTTTCAAAGTTTGGATTGGCCGACATCAATTTCTCCAAGTTCGATTTCAATATATATCCAAGTTGGGTGAATGTGCAACATTACAGGTTAGGGAGTTCCAGGTAAAACATACACATTTAGAATTAAAATACGTTGAACAGTTCAGTCTCGAGTCGGTAATCAGTACTGTGTAGTCCTGACTCCGGCTGTTTCGTCGTGGTTGTTGTGTGAATAGATTATTCAAGGGATGGTTGAGGGTATGCAATATATTAAACATAAGAATCAAAGTGATTCAAAGTGATTCAAAGTTGTAATGGTCTAAAAAGCATTCAGCTTAACAATAACCATAGGATGGTTATGAGTTATATACAATGAAAAAGATGGTGGTGGCGAGAATAAAAAAGAATTGAGGCTTGTGATACGCTCTTCCTATTGTTTGTGCTTTTGACCGCGTACGAGCTTGGTGGAACCATTATATATTCACTAATAGAGGCTGTTGTCCTTCTCTAGCCAGGGCGACCAAGCCTGAACAGCATACTCCGTTGTTGGCTTCACGTACGTATTTAATTTTCGACTAACAGTTTGCTTCGTGAAACTCCAGAACACACGTTTTAGCAGAAGCAGTACTCCTGACGTTTTTTCATAGACAGCTGTGGCGCCATGTGACGGTTTCAAAGTGCTGCTCACCCACACACCCTAGTCCTTCTCCTGGTCAGTGCTTTCAAGAATATGGGAACAAAGGTTGTAAGAGTACTCGAAATGTCTTCCAACAGTCAATACCTTGCATTTTCTGATATTGAAAGGGAGTACGTTTCTAAGTGACCAGTCTTTTAAGGCATCGAGGTCAAACTGAAGCCGTCTGCAATAATCAGTTGTGCGTAATTGTGTCCACAGCTTGATGTCATCCGCAAATAACAATATTTTCAGCGAACAATTTTAGGTAATTCGTTTACATTTATCAGGAAAAGAATTGCTCCAAACACTGATACCAGCGGCACTCTACTCGTTAGTGCAATGGGTCGTGACAAAACACTATTAACACCTACTCGACTGACACGGTCGCGGAGATAATTCTGCAACCAACCTAGTAATGAACCTTTGATGCCACATTTCTCTATTTTGTGTAGTAAGTGACCGCGGTTGACGGGATCGAATGCTTTTGACATATCAAGATAATAAGCGTGTAAGGTGAAACCTTTGTCTACATCTTGTGTCCAGTCATCGAGGGCGAGCAGAAGGTTTGAATGGCAAGAGTGTATTTTTCTGAAGCCGTGTATTTCGACTGCTGGCAACAAATTGTCTTCCTGATGTTTTGTTACACTGTTTGCTACGAGGTGCTTCATCACTTCAGAGATCACTGGTAGTAGTGTTACTGGTCGATAATTGGATAATTCGGAAGGGTTTCCTAATTTGTAGATGGGGGTAATGATGACACTCTTCCAATCACAGGCAACGATACTTTGTGTTAAACAGATGTTACACAAGTAGGGGAGGGGAGTTTTGTTGTTGGCCTCCTTCGGTCAATGTCGACAATGGATGTGCATCACAATCGTATGAATTTTCATGTTTTACAGCTTTTTGAGTGACTAAACAGTCCGATTCGGGAGGAACTATCTTTCCCACAGCGCTGGCAACGATTGTCAGAACTCTGTTGTAGTGCATCATTTACTCGCCGGCGGCGTGATCTGCTTTCAGCAGCCAAGACTGTATCTGCTCCTCCCCAGCTTTTAGATGACGCTTTACGCAATGCCTGCAAAGTGAGCGGTCAATAGCAATTTCTACCCAGCTCGCGGGTTCAATGCCAAGAGCTTTCATATCTCTTTTGCAAATGTCGTTGTACAGCAAATGCGGTCTGCCCAATGGTCGACTTCTTAATTGCAACTCACGAAACAGTAGATCTTTGGGAATAGGACCATTTTCCATTCTATAAACATGACCAACCCACCGCAGGCGGCGCTGACGCAAAGGTGAGGGGCGTACAGAAACAATAAGAACAGATTTGAAAACCAGTGTGGTAATTTCGTCAGCTCCGGGAGATTTTTGAGGATTGAAATTTAGCAATGTGTGGAGGACACTTTCCGAGACAATAGTTAGTTGTTGTGAAACGATTCCGGGTGAGATTACGGGAGTTATGGGAAAGTTGACTGTGTTTCGTAGGTTGAAGTCAGTGGAGAAGAAATGGGCTATAACTTCGGCAGATTGCGAAGCTGTGGTTGTTGTTTTTAATAAGTTCTTGATGCCAACCATGGTATAGGCGGCTTAAGCTTGGTAGACCTGGCTACAGAAGGACATCAGGCTTTTGCAGAGAATATATCATTTGACTAATAAGCTTGTACACAATTTAAAGCACAAACATTACCTGACACGGAGATCTGGTCGGTTGGGCGACCGCAACAGATGTTGCTGAGTCCTTCCGAACTGGTCGGGCAAACAAATCTACTCAAATGTGCCAGTCTGGAGAACAGTTCATAAACGCTTAATTGCGATCGGTCAAACGGTGGACGGTAGCCCAATTCGTTAAGGCAAAGGATTACAATGGTGATGGTCGGGGGTTCGAGTCCCACAGGAAGCGGAGGATATGCACTGCTGATGAGCTCTAATAAGAGAGAAAATCGAATCCAGTGCTTCCATTATGGATCGCCGCGATCAACCTTGTGAATAGTTCGATGGGCTTGGCACGGATGAGTATTCACAAATATAAACAACATATTCTCCAAACTTCGCCTAAACAACAATGCACATCAGATCTGATCAGTGTTGGCTTACACTGTATCCGATGGGAAGACCTGACACAGAGATCTGTTCGGCTGGGCGACCACAACAGATGTTGCTGGCTCCTTCCGAACTAGTCGGGCAAACAAAGCTATTTATATGTGCCAGTCTGAAGAAAAGGTCATAAACGCTTATTTGCGATTGCTCTAATAAGAGCGGAACTCGAGTCCAGTGCTTCCATTATGGACCATCGTGATCAACCTTGTGAATAGTTCGATAGGCTTGGCACGGATTACTAGTCACAAACTTAGATGAAGTTGAAATTTGTCATAAACTAAATAGGTATAAAATTACTGAAGCTTCGAACGTTCTGTATCAAGTCATCTATCGTATCATATTTGTTCCTTACGACTACACCAACATGATATTCGCAAGATAATTGTTGAAAATTCGTGTAGACAGATAAACTCATTTTCTTTTTTTATTCTAGATGGCATTGAGTGTTGACACCACATTTGCACCGTATGTGAAGCACACGCTTACCGATGTTTTTAAACTAGCCGTTGCAGTGCAGCAGGCCCTTTTACCAATGGTTCAGTGTCATGCACTGTGTCGTATCGATTTGTGATGCCGCTGTAAAAGAGGTCAAGCCAAGATGGTGTGTGAACTGGTTGAAACCTTAAGATCTTGAATATACTTTGCGTAAGGCCGTAATCTAAAATCACATTGAGAAACGTGTCTCCAATTCAATTGAATTCAATGGTCAAAAAGCATATAGCTTTACTAAAACCAAAGAATAATATGTGAATTACGAATAACATAGGTATTAAAAACGGGATTGGTTTGCTCACTGAACAGTTCAGGAATTAGGTAAAAATCCATAGGCAGAAAACGTTTTTAATCAGTTGGATGACACATGTAAATCCATTGGGTCAAGATGTATAGTTTACTTCGATGCATGTGTTCAAAGTTCTAAGCCGTAATGGTGTAAAATATATAGTTTCAAAGTTTGGATTGGTCGAGATGAATTTGTCCAAGTTCGATTTGAATATATCCAAGTTGGGTGAATGTGCAACATTACAGGTTAGGGAGTTCCAGGTAAAACATACACATTTAGAATTAAAATACGTTGAACAGTTCAGTCTCGAGTCGGTAATCAGTGCTGTGTAGTCCTGACTCCGGCTGTTTCGTCGTAATTGTTGTGCGAATAGATTATTCAAGGGATGGTTGAGGACATTCAATATATTAAACATAAGAATCAAATCACCTTTAAGATGGCGGTGGCGAGAGTGAAAAATAATTGAAACTTGTGATACGCTCTTCCTATTGTTTGTGCTTTTGACCGCGTAAAAGCTTGGTGGAACCATTATATATTCAGTGAAAGAGGCTGTTGTCCTTCTCTAGCCAGGGCGGCCAAGCCTGAACAGCATACTCCGTTGTTGGCTTCACGTACGTATTTAATTTTCGACTAACAGTTTGCTTCGTGAAACTCCAGAACACACGTTTTAGCAGAAGCAGTACTCCTGACGTTTTTTCACAGACAGCTGTGGCGCCATGTGACGGTTTCAAAGTGCTGCTCACCCACACACCCTAGTCCTTCTCCTGGTCAGTGCTTTCAAGAATATGGGAACAAAGGGTGGAAGAGTACTAGGAATGTCTTCCAACAGTCAATACCTAGGATTTTCTGATATTGAAAGGGAGTACGTTTCTAAGTGACCAGTCTTTTAAGGCATCGAGGTCAAACTGAAGCCGTCTGCAATAATCAGTTGTGCGTAATTGTGTCCACAGCTTGATGTCATCCGCAAATAACAATATTTTCAGCGAACAATTTTAGGTAAGTCGTTTACATTTATCAGGAAAAGAATTGCTCCAAACACTGATACCTGCGGCACTCTACTCGTTAGTGCAATGGGTCGTGACAAAACACTATCAACCCCTACTCGACTGACACGGTCGCGGAGATAATCCTCCAACCAACCTAGTAATGAACCTTTGATGCCACATTTCTCTATTTTGTGTAGTAAGTGACCGCGGTTGACACGATCGAATGCTTTTGACATATCAAGTTAATAAGCGTGTAAGGTGAAACCTTTCTACATCTTGTGTCCAGTCATCGAGGGCGAGCAGAAGGTTTGAATGGCAAGAGTGTCTTTTTCTGAAGCCGTGTTTTTCGACTGCTAGCAATAAATTGTCTCCCTGATGTTTTGTGGTTCAATGGTTCAGTGTCATGCACTGTGTCGTATCGATGTGTGATGCACCTGAAAAAGAGGTCAAGCCAGGATGGTGTGTGAACTGGTTGAAAACTTGAGGTCTTGAATATATGTTTCGTAAGGCCGTAATCTAAAATCATATTGAGAAACGTGTCTTCAATTCAATTCAATTCAATTCAATGGTCAAAAAGCATATAGCTATAATAAAGCCAGAGAGAAATATGGGAATTACGAATTACATAAGTACATAACTAGTAAAAACGGGATTTGTTTGCTCACTGAGCAGTTCAGGAATCAGGTAAAAATCCATTCGCTAGAAACGATGTTCGATCGGTTGGATGGCAAATTTAAATTCGTGGGGTCAAGATGTATAGTTCACTTCGATGCATGTGTTCAAAGTTCAAAGCCGTAATAGTGTAGAATATACAGGTTCAACATTACAGGGTAGGGATTTTCAGGTAAGACATACACGTACAGAATATAAATACCTTTGACAGTTCAGTTCCGAGTCGGGCATAAGTTCAGTGCAGTCATGACTACGGCTATTTCGAGGTGGTAGTCGTGTGAATAGTTTATCCAGGGAATGGTTTGGGCTATGTAATATATTGAACATAAGAATCCAATCACCTCTTAGACGGTGACAAGGAGAGTTGAAGAGATTGAGACTTGTAATAAAAATCTTCGTATTTTTTCTGCTTTAAACCGCGTACGAGCTTGGTGGTCTGATGTTATATTCTCTGCAAGAGGCTAATGACCAAGCCTGAACCGCATACTCAATGTTTGGCCTAAGTACGTATTTAATATTCGATTAACAGTTTGCTTCATGAAACTCTCGAACACGTGTTTTAGCAGAAGCAGCACCCTTGACGTCTTTCCATAGACAGTTGTTGCGTTATGGGACGGTTTCAAAGTGCTGCTCACCCACACACCCAAGTCATTCTCGCTGTCAGTGCTTTCTACAATATGGGAACCAAGGGTGTAAGAGAACTCGAAATGTCTTCCAACAGTCAATAACTTTCATTTTCTGACATTGAAAGGAAGTTCATTTCTAACTGACCAGTCCTTTAAGACGTCGAGGTCCAACTAAATCCGTCTACAATCAAAAGGTTGTGCGTACTTTTGTCCAATGCGTGATGTCATCCGCATTTAACAAGATATTGTGCCGAACATGTTCTGGTAAGTCGTTTACATGGATCAGGAAAAGAATTGGTCCAAGCACTGATCCGTGCGGCGATCTACTCTTTACTGCAATGGGTCGTGACAAAGCACCATCAACCCTTACTCGAATTACACGATCTCGGAGATAATCCTCCAACCAAAATAGTAATGAACCCTTCATGCTACATTGCTCGATTTTTTGTAGTAACATACTGTGGTAGACCCGATCGAATGTTTTTTGACATATCAAGATAACAAGTGTGTAAGGTGAAACCTTTGTATACATCTTGTGTCCAGTCATCGAGGGCGAGCAGAAGATTTGGAAGGCAAGAGTGTCATTTTCTGAAGCCGTGTTTTTCGACTGCTAGCAATAAATTGTCTTCCTGATGTTTTGTGACACTGTTTGCTACGAGGCGGTTCATCACTTTAGAAATCACTGGTAGTAATGTTACTGGTCGATAGTTGGCTAATTCGGAATGGTAATGATGCCACTCTTCCAATCACAGGGAACGAAACTTTGTGTTAAGGAGATGCTACACAAGTAAGGGAGGGGTATTTTTTGTTGTTGTCCTACTTCGGTCGATGTCGACAATGGATGTGCATCACAATCGTATGAATTTTCATGTTTCACAGCTTTTTGATTGACTAAACAGTCCGATTTGAGAGGAACAATCTCTCCAGCAGTGCTCGCAACGATAGTCAGAACTCTGTTGTAGGGTGTCAGTTACTCGCCGGCGGCGTGATCTGCGTTCAGCAGCCAAGACTGTATCTGCTTCTCCCCAGCTTGTAGATGACGCTTTACACAATGCCTCCAAAGTGAGCGGTCAAGAGCAAGTTCTAGCTAGCTCGCGATTTCAATGCCGAGAGCTTTCATACCTCTATTGCAAATGTCATTATACCGCAAGTGCGGTCTGCCCAATGGTCGACTTCTTAATTGCAACTCACGAAACAGTAGATCTTTGGGAATACGACCATTTTCCATTCTATAAACATGACCAATACATCTCAGGCGGCGCTGACGTAAAGGTGAGGGGCCTACAGATTTGAAAACCAGTGTGGTAATTTCGTCAGCTCCGGGATATTTTTGAGGATTGAAATTTTGCAATGTGTGGAGGACACTTTCCTAGACAATAGTTAGTCGTTGTGAAACGATTCCGGGTGAGATTACGGGAGTTATGGGAAAGTTGACTGTGTTTCGTAGGTTGAAGTCAGTGGAGAAGAAATGGGCTATAACTTCGGCAGATTGCGAAGCTGTGGTTGTTGTTTTTAATAAGTTCTTGATGCCAACCATGGTATAGGCGGCTTAAGCTTGGTAGACCTGGCTACAGAAGGACATCAGGCTTTTGCAGAGAATATATCATTTGACTAATAAGCTTGTACACAATTTAAAGCACAAACATTACCTGACACGGAGATCTGGTCGGTTGGGCGACCGCAACAGATGTTGCTGAGTCCTTCCGAACTGGTCGGGCAAACAAATCTACTCAAATGTGCCAGTCTGGAGAACAGTTCATAAACGCTTAATTGCGATCGGTCAAACGGTGGACGGTAGCCCAATTCGTTAAGGCAAAGGATTACAATGGTGATGGTCGGGGGTTCGAGTCCCACAGGAAGCGGAGGATATGCACTGCTGATGAGCTCTAATAAGAGAGAAAATCGAATCCAGTGCTTCCATTATGGATCGCCGCGATCAACCTTGTGAATAGTTCGATGGGCTTGGCACGGATGAGTATTCACAAATATAAACAACATATTCTCCAAACTTCGCCTAAACAACAATGCACATCAGATCTGATCAGTGTTGGCTTACACTGTATCCGATGGGAAGACCTGACACAGAGATCTGTTCGGCTGGGCGACCACAACAGATGTTGCTGGCTCCTTCCGAACTAGTCGGGCAAACAAAGCTATTTATATGTGCCAGTCTGAAGAAAAGGTCATAAACGCTTATTTGCGATTGCTCTAATAAGAGCGGAACTCGAGTCCAGTGCTTCCATTATGGACCATCGTGATCAACCTTGTGAATAGTTCGATAGGCTTGGCACGGATTACTAGTCACAAACTTAGATGAAGTTGAAATTTGTCATAAACTAAATAGGTATAAAATTACTGAAGCTTCGAACGTTCTGTATCAAGTCATCTATCGTATCATATTTGTTCCTTACGACTACACCAACATGATATTCGCAAGATAATTGTTGAAAATTCGTGTAGACAGATAAACTCATTTTCTTTTTTTATTCTAGATGGCATTGAGTGTTGACACCACATTTGCACCGTATGTGAAGCACACGCTTACCGATGTTTTTAAACTAGCCGTTGCAGTGCAGCAAACACTGTTACCAATGGTTCAGTGTCATGCACTGTGTCGTATCGATTTGTGATGCCGCTGTAAAAGAGGTCAAGCCATGATAGTGTGTGAACTGGTTGAAACCTTGAGATCTTGAATATATGTTGCGTAAGGCCGTAATCTAAAATCACATTGAGAAACGTGTCTCCAATTCAATTGAATTCAATGGTCAAAAAGCATATAGCTTTACTAAAACCAAAGAATAATATGTGAATTACGAATAACATAGGTATTAAAAACGGGATTGGTTTGCTCACTGAGCAGTTCAGGAATTAGGTAAAAATCCATAGGCAGAAAACGTTTTTAATCAGTTGGATGACACATGTAAATCCATTGGGTCAAGATGTATAGTTTACTTCGATGCATGTGTTCAAAGTTCTAAGCCGTAATGGTGTAAAATATATAGTTTCAAAGTTTGGATTGGTCGACATGAATTTGTCCAAGTTCGATTTGAATATATCCAAGTTGGGTGAATGTGCAACATTACAGGTTAGGGAGTTCCAGGTAAAACATACACATTTAGAATTAAAATACGTTGAACAGTTCAGTCTCGAGTCGGTAATCAGTGCTGTGTAGTCCTGACTCCGGCTGTTTCGTCGTAATTGTTGTGCGAATAGATTATTCAAGGGATGGTTGAGGACATTCAATATATTAAACATAAGAATCAAATCACCTTTAAGATGGCGGTGGCGAGAGTGAAAAATAATTGAAACTTGTGATACGCTCTTCCTATTGTTTGTGCTTTTGACCGCGTAAAAGCTTGGTGGAACCATTATATATTCAGTGAAAGAGGCTGTTGTCCTTCTCTAGCCAGGGCGGCCAAGCCTGAACAGCATACTCCGTTGTTGGCTTCACGTACGTATTTAATTTTCGACTAACAGTTTGCTTCGTGAAACTCCAGAACACACGTTTTAGCAGAAGCAGTACTCCTGACGTTTTTTCACAGACAGCTGTGGCGCCATGTGACGGTTTCAAAGTGCTGCTCACCCACACACCCTAGTCCTTCTCCTGGTCAGTGCTTTCAAGAATATGGGAACAAAGGGTGGAAGAGTACTAGGAATGTCTTCCAACAGTCAATACCTAGGATTTTCTGATATTGAAAGGGAGTACGTTTCTAAGTGACCAGTCTTTTAAGGCATCGAGGTCAAACTGAAGCCGTCTGCAATAATCAGTTGTGCGTAATTGTGTCCACAGCTTGATGTCATCCGCAAATAACAATATTTTCAGCGAACAATTTTAGGTAATTCGTTTACATTTATCAGGAAAAGAATTGCTCCAAACACTGATACCAGCGGCACTCTACTCGTTAGTGCAATGGGTCGTGACAAAACACTATCAACACCTACTCGACTGACACGGTCGCGGAGATAATTCTGCAACCAACCTAGTAATGAACCTTTGATGCCACATTTCTCTATTTTGTGTAGTAAGTGACCGCGGTTGACACGATCGAATGCTTTTGACATATCAAGATAATAAGCGTGTAAGGTGAAACCTTTGTCAACATTTTGTGTCCAGTCATCGAGGGCGAGCAGAAGGTTTGAATGGCAAGAGTGTCTTTTTCTGAAGCCGTGTTTTTCGACTGCTAGCAATAAATTGTCCTCCTGATGTTTTGTGACACTGTTTGCTACGAGGCGCTTCATCACTTCAGAGATCACTGGTAGTAGTGTTACTGGTCGATAATTGGATAATTCGGAAGGGTTTCCTAATTTGTAGATGGGGTTAATGATGACACTCTTCCAATCACAGGGAACGATACTTTGTGTTAAATAGATGTTACACAAGTAGGGGAGGGGAGTTTTTGTTGTTGGCCTCCTTCGGTCAATGTCGACAATGGATGTGCATCACAATCGTATGAATTTTCATGTTTTACAGCTTTTTGAGTGACTAAACAGTCCGATTCGGGAGGAACAATCTTTCCCACAGCGCTGGCAACGATTGTCAGAACTCTGTTGTAGGGCGTCAGTTACTCGCCGGCGGCGTGATCTGCGTTCAGCAGCAAGACTGTATCTGCTCCTCCCCAGCTTGTAGATGACGCTTTACGCAATGCCTGCAAAGTGAGCGGTCAATAGCAATTTCTACCCAGCTCGCGGTTTCAATGCCAAGAGCTTTCATATCTCTTTTGCAAATGTCGTTGTACAGCAAATGCGGTCTGCCTAATGGTCGACTTCTCAATTGCAACTCACGAAACAGTAGATCTTTGGGAATACGACCATTTTCCATTCTATAAACATGACCAACCCACCGCAGGCGGCGCTGACGCAAAGGTGAGGGGCGCGTACAGAAACAATAGGAACAGATTTGAAAACCAGTGTGGTAATTTCGTCAGCTCCGGGAGATTTTTGAGGATTGAAATTTAACAATGTGTGGAGGACACTTTCCGAGACAATAGTTAGTTG
>JACCGJ010006544.1:0-20848 GCA_013407085.1 Atriophallophorus winterbourni | reverse complement strand
CTTCGATCGTGTGAATCACGAAATACTTTCGTCGAAACTACTCACCTACGGAGTACAGGGTAAACTCCATGCATGGATTAAAGAATGGTTGATATCTCGTGAGATGTACGTGAGAGTCAAAAACGAACTATCCGAGTCGATTAAAGTTGCCCGTTGTGTCCCACAAGGATCAGTCCTCGGACCGCTTTTGTTTTTAATATATATAAACGACTTGCCTACTGTATTACAGTCGTCCGTGCTTATTTTCGCTGATGACGCAAAGCTTTGGCGCAAGATAAACTCCACAGACGACACGCAGAACCTGCAACGGAATCTCGATATGATTCACACTTGGTCCATAGACAACGAAATGCCCCTGAATGCTTCGAAATGCAGCCTATTGTCTCTCAACAGCAAGTCGAGCAAAGAATATTATCTTGGTCGAACTGTTAGAAACCCGCCTCCTCCGAAAAAGATTTAGGTGTGATTATCCAATCAGACTTAGGAAACTCAATGCAATGTCGACTGGCTGCCTGCAAAGCTGAAAACAACTTGGGTCTCCTTAAAAGAATCCTAGGTTCGTTTGACCTCAATATTGCCTGCAAATTGATTTCAACGTACATCCGTCCTCATGTTGAAAATGCTATACCGGCATGGGATCCTTGGTTCAAAAAAGATATTCTGCTATTAGAAACTCCACAGCGCAGAGCGACAAAACTCGTCCTGGGACTATCAAATTATCCATACGAAACGCGACTTAAATTAGTGAATTTGCATTCGGCTGAATACAGACGGAAACGAGGAGCACTTATATTCATTTGGACAGTGCTTAATCAAACAAATCATCCTTGCGGTCATTTGTTTCATCTTTCCCATAACACACATCGCGAGGTCACCAATTAAAACTTTACCAACAGCATAGCAGGTTGAACTGCCGCAAATATGCATTTTCCGTTCGCAATGTGCAACTGTGGAACAGTTTACCTACTCATGTGGTACAATCTGGAACTGTTGAAGTTTTCAAAAAATCCCTAGATATCCACATGGAAAATTATGTTTTTTGTGTTTGACAATAATCTAACAATATTTTGATATTTTTACCATCCGACCCGATGTACATTTTTGTGGGTCTTGTTAAGCATAGCTTTTTACCTGCATATAATCTATGAATAAATCTATGAAACAAACCTCCTGGAGTTTAATGTGTTACAAAGGAATTACCAAACGGGGTTGAAACCAGTCATCAATCATCAATCAATGCATTTCACTTGTCAAAAATGATCGTTTTCGCCCACTTCACACCCGTGTTCCAATCAATTTTATCCCCGTGACTATACATTCCATACAATCTGTTTGTCAAGTAGTAACGCGTTTGATCTCAATTACACCGACTGCCATTCTACCGACCATCTACTCAGAACAACCTCAATCACCGGTGAAACATCGGTCGGTCGTGCAAGCGAAGCAAATCAGATTATCCGTTGCCAAGGTTCCGTTATCGTCACGTCGCCTTGCGTTTCGCTTTGTCCGAGTGATTATCAGATGCAAGAACCCAGAATAAAATTCCATACGGTTGACTAAAGACAATCTACTGTGGTGTATTAGGCGGGAGATTGTTGAATGGGGCGATAACTCGGTCAAATGTGATGTTCAAAATTTCGTTATTCACTAAATTATTGGGATCGGGGTTTTTGTTTTTAAAATCCAACTAGTATGTGGTGAATAATTCTCACCGATTGAAACCTGTTACAAATGTACCTAACCCAAAGTGAATGTCGAGATATATTTCTTGTCTGCATGTGAGAATGCCGTTGTGATCCATGATATTACCATTCAATTCAATCAATTTTAATGGTCTAAAAAGCATATAGCTTGAAAAAGAACCAAAGAATAATATGGGAATTACGAATAACATGGGTAGAAAAACGGGATTTGTTTGCTTACTGAGGAGTTCAGGAATCAAGTAAAAATCCATTGGACAAAAACTGGTTTCAAAGTTCAAAGCTTTTATGGTGTAAAATATATAGGTTCAAAGTTTGGATTGGTCAACATGAAATTGTCCAAATTCGATTTGAATATATCCAAGTTGGGTGAATGTGCAACATTACAAGGTAGGCAGTTCCAGGTAAAGCATACACGTACAGAATAAAAGTACCTTCGACAGTTCAGTCTCGAGTCAGGAATAGGTACTGTATAGTCGTGACTCCGGCTGGTTCTGCGTGGTAGTCGCGTGAATAGTTGATTTAGGGGATGGTTGGGGGTATGCAGTATATTGAACATAAGTATCAAATCACCTCTAAGACGGCGGTAGCGAAAGTCGAATAGATTGAGACTTGCAATACGATCTTCGTATTGTTTGTGCTTCAAACCGCGTACGAGCTTGGTAGTCCGATGATATATTCTCTGCAAGAGGCTCATGTCCTTCTGTAGCCATGGTGACCAAGCCTGAACCGCATACTCCATGGTTGGCCTCAAGTACGTATTAATTATTCGATGAACGGTTTGCTTAGTGAAACTCCCGAACACGCGTTTTAGCAGTAGCAGTACTCGTGACGTCTTTTCATAGACAGCTCTGACGTTATGTGACGGTTTCATAGATTCATCAATGAAATTTATGACCAAACTTTTATAAAATTGGGTGAAGATTAGATGCGAAGATACGTGACACATTGATAGTTCGGTTTGTGTAAAGACTTTGTCAGTTGCCCAGTATGAATTTCGCAGAAATCGTTCTAGCACATCAAATATACAGACAGGACTAAATGGCTGGACTTGTGTTGTAGATGCAGGCAGCGGCATTCATGCGTGCTTCCTGGACATTTCGAAAGCCTTTAACAATGCGGATCATAATTTACTCTTGAACAGAACACATTGTATGGTTGGAAATTATATGTGAATCCACCCGTGACTAACTTAGGCAATAGCATGAATCAGGGTTCGCGTAAAGCCCCTAGTGCCGATGAAATTCAATGTCACATGGCCTTGCCCAGGGCTATGAACAATATGCCATATGTAGGGAATTAGACGCTGAACCATAGGAAGCTTTAACAAAAGATATTGACGGATGCAACTTAATCCCTGCATACAAGTTCCTAATACTGTTTCCCGCCTGGATACACTATTCAACATCAAGTTGGCATCACTTCCGTGTTCATTGTTTGCATGTAGGAAATACCTCAACACCAAACGAACTGCCGGAGGAATTTTATTCGTGCGTGTTTTCTTGCGTTTGGGATTCCCTCTTGCCGATTTGGTAAACTCAAACACTTGAGCTATATTTAACTCAAAAATGAAGACTATATGGTAGATAACCTTGATTTTGTCTCCTAATGTAATAAACTACCGATTTAACCTTATGTATAATTAAAACATTTGTACTATATTTTTACACTGTAAGATGTCGTTGGCCTCCGTCGTCGATGTCGACCATGATGTACATCACATCGCATTAATTTCATGTTTTGCAACTTTTTGAATGACTAAACAGTCCGATTCGGGAGGAACAATCTCTCCCACAGCGCTTGCAACGATAGTCAGAACTCTGTTGCATTGCATCAGTTGCAAGCCGGCGGCGTGATCTGCGTTCAGCAGCCAGGAGCTGTATTTGCTCCTTCCCGGCTTGCAGTCGACGCTTTACACAATGCCTCCAAAGTGAGCGGTCAAGAGCAAGTTCTTCCCAGCTTGCGGGGTCAATGTCAAGAGCTTTCATATCTCTTTTGCAAACATCTTTGTACCGCAAGTGCGGTCTGCCCAATGGTCGACTTCCTAATTGCAACTCACCGTATAGTAGATCTTTCGGAATACGACCATTTTCCATTCTATAGACATGACCAAGCCACCGCAGGCGGCGCTGACGTAATAGGGTAAACATGCTCTGTAGACCAGCTTTTGAAAGCACTTCAGCGTTAGTCACTCTGTCCATCCACGATATGTTCAAGATACGACAGATGCTTCGTAGATGGAAAGCATTCAGCTTCCGTTCGTATCTTGCGTGGGTGGCCCAGGTTTCACTGCCGTATAGTAAAGCATTTAGTACGCACGCGCTGTATACCATCATCTTTGTCTTTACAATCAGCTTGCGGTTACCCCAAACACGAGAGTTCAATCAGGACAAAATGACAGTTGCTCTGCCACTCTGTAGATATTGTAACGCTAATTGCGTTTTCAACAATAAATTTTGAATATTGTATTATGCTGAAGAGGTCTCACCGAAAGTTTCAGTTATGCAGTATACTCAACTAACTTTCTCACTTTAAATACCGTCTACAATCCTCAATTAAAAATGTGCACATTTTTACAAACATTCAAACAAGCGCTTCTGCTTAGTACTTGGGGTCCGTAAATGACGTAGCAATCAAAAATGTTAAACATTTTCGTACGCTTTGGTAATTCTACGTCCATTCCATTGCTTGGTATCGAAAGAGATAGGAAAACAAGGTTATACTTGAATGCCACTGTTACGTAGGGTGCGTACAACCAACCACGATGTTCAAACACAGAATCACATAGTGATTCGTGGTCAAGCACTCTAGGCGCTTATGGATGACCAAAGTGATGTGTGGCTCACATCCCCCGAAATTACACTCCATTACCGGTTTCTGGCTGTTTGCCGTCGTCAGGTGGAGACAGTAAGAGTAGGTTCAGTGAGCCTTGAAACAGTGGATAAATGGTAAATAAGATTTTACTTGAATGCCACTATTGCATAGGGTTCGTACGACAATTTCGGGGGATATGAGCAACACATCACTTAGATATGAAAACAGTTATCATTGACCCTACGAGGTATGGAGAACATGCATTTGACCGCTAAATTTTTAATAGCTATATCTCAAAGCTGGTGTTTAATAAATACTGCTCTGTTGCCTGCCGAATGTAGATCGTCAACTGCCGCCAATCAGCGAGTACTGCTAATCGCTGATGTTCGTCCAGAATTGGACTGTTTTGGCATTTAAAATGCAGTGTGAGCATGAAACCTTCCTACCAACAGCATGCATATATACGCTTAACGTCCGATAGCGTTGTCATCGGTTTCCGCAGCTTTTTGTGTACCAACCCATTCATTATGTGCGCATCGCTAAATAATCTACTAGACCATATTTCTGGCTGCTCGAAATACACTCATTTTTCCATCTGTTTTTGTTCGTTTCATATTCCACACATGTTGACCGTTTCTCATTGAGGAAGGCAGTGATCTTAGAAGTCAGCAGTTTTTGGTTTTTGTACCACGAGTCTAAGTGATGTCGATATGAATCCTACGGTTGTTCGAAAGCGAAACGTTAGGAAATCCCCGGGGAAGACGGAATAACGCTAAGAATTCTAAAATCGTGTAAGCTGGAGATTTGCGGCCCACTCTGTGATTTATTTAGGCTCACACTAAATGCTTGAATCGTAATAGTTGAATGGAAGACCGGAGTTATAACACCAATTTACAAAAGCGGCAGTCGTTTAGGTCCGGCCATTGATTGCCCTGTGACGCTCATTTTAGTGGTTTCTAAAGTATTGTGGAAAGTTTTGCCATGAAATTCTTCATCAGACGCTTGTCTAATTTGCTTACCAATTTCAACGATGGGACGTTAGCTCTAGACGAAGAGAGTTCCGTGTACGCCAATTACTTAGATACATCTGAAGCTTTTGATGAAGTTAAGCACTCTTTACTGTTTCAGAAGCTGTGGGATGTTGACGTCACTATAAATCTACTAAAATGATTCGCAAGCTACCTGTTTGAAAGCAAAGCTAAAGTCAGAATAGATGGCGAAATTCCCCGAGAGTTCAATACTGTTCTTAGTATTTATAAAAGATCTAACGAACCCGAAACGATGTAAAGTTGTTCTTTTCACCGACAATGTAAAAATTAAGGCGAAGGTCAACTCAGTTGAGGATTGCATAGTTTTACAAGCCGAACTAAATCTGACATGGAAGAAGTCATCGTGAATGCGTACCTACTCAGTTCTTGTCGCGGTTTGACATGCCGAGTCCAACCCGACATACCCTGGTGGGAAAGGAAAGGTCAATTCACTTGTTGAGACAAGTCTACTTCACGTAGTTTAATTTTCCTCGGTGTCCCCGAAAATGTTGATGTAGTATCAGCATCGGAATCAAAGCAACATGATTTTAAGCAACGGTTATACATTGTCGATGCCATTGGATCTCCTGATTCAATTGGTGTAGACGATATTAGAACAGCTAGATCCTTCAAACACAAAGTCAATGGGCCCAGAACTCTGAAGATAACTTTTCTAACGACCGACATGGCTATCGCAATCTATACCAACTGGAAATCGTACCGCGCAAACCTTACACCAGATGTAAGACAAAGCGTGCCTAAGCGTGTTCGCTCACTAACACCCAGAGAACCATCATAGTCACAGTTTGATCGCAATCTTGATTCTGACAGTCAAAATGTTAATAAAAAACGAAAAAGGTACAACTAATCGCGAGTCAACCAATAGCGACGTATCACTATCCTACATTTTGTAAGATAAATACGATGAAGTGCATATATACAAATGCACAGGGTTTAACTAACAAATTAGCTGAACTATGTGAGCTTTGTGATAGACTTTCACCCGATTTGGTTGCAGTTACAGAGACTTAGTTCCAGTCCTACAAGACTGATGCTAAGCTCTGGATTCCGAAAATGACACGAATCCATCGCGATCGCTGGGTATTCGGCTGCGGAGTTGCAGTCTACTATCACGAACGTTTAGCGCAGTATAACGTCATCGATCATCCTGACCTCAGCCTTCCTAAAATGATGTGGTGTTCAGGAAACCAAACCAATGGAGATGAATGTACGATCGGCATCATTTACCGCTCACCATCAACCGGAAGCTCATTTAATGATAAACGAATCGAATTCTTGCAATAGATCACAAGCTGCCAGACTACTCAATTGCAAACATGGACATCTGTTTTCAAGAAGTGAGCACTTCCTGCATTCGTTTGAAGATTAATTCAAGGCGGTTATCGAATTTGCTCCATTACACAACCACGTTGACCAGCCAACTCGCAGACGGGGTCTTGACCAACCTTCAACACTTGACATTGTCAAAACGACTGAAGCAACGCAGTAGGGGATATGAAATAACTGGCACCACTGGGAAAGAGTGACAATGCGGTGCTTGTCTTTGATTATGTATGTAGCGCGGAACGATTGAGCGAACAAAGAAAAATCTTCAGGAAAATACAATTTCCATCCTTAAATATCAATCGCCAGGATACACACACTCAATAGTTTGATTTCATGGATTCTGGCTTATATATTTCCAAATTATTTTAATTCTATGATTGACCATAATTCATGTTTTATTCCACACAAATGCAACCACAACTACCAATTTGTTATCCGGAATAGAACTAAGAAATAGTTAACTATAAATTGAGAATTTCGGTACGGAAGCAACTTGGAAGTGATTCTGTTATATACGACTCTTGTAAGCGAAGGAACTTGCTGGAGAGAATGGAAAGGAATCCTAAGCTTCTCTACATGATAGTAAATGAGCGATCAAGAATCAAACCAGGCGTATTCTCTGTACAAACTCCTAATGGATTGACTTACTGTGTCCAAGATATCGCCGATGCTTTAGCAACGTCTTACTCACTTGTCTTCAATCCTAAGCGTTGCGTCCAATATCAAGTTTTACCAAATTTGCTTCGGTTGGAATTATTAAGTGTAATGACTGTCAATAAATATATGGTGGGGCGGGAACTTTTCCAACTAAACGAAAAGAAGTCTTCAGGCGCAGACAAAATTACCCCGTCGTACTTCGCAGGTGTCGCATTGATTTGACTGCTCCTCTCATGCGCTTATTCAATCTCAGCCTACGTGAGAGAAAAATACCACTGCAAGGGAAATAAGAGATAATAACTCTTATTTATAAAAGAAGTAGCTGTTCAGACACAGCAAGCTATAGACCGGTTACGCTTCTTCTAGTAATATGTAAATTAGTGTAACGCATTGTGGTCGCGCGCATATGAGAACATTTTGAATACCAAAATATTTTGACCGCAGCACACACGGTTTTCGAAGAAATTGTTGCTTTTTATCTAACCTTCTTACATCGTTAGAGGATTGGACCAAGGCATCATACGAAGATGAGGCTGTACATGCTCGCTACATCAACATTTCAAAGCTTTCGAGAGAGTCAACCATGATATTCTAATGAAAATCCTCGAAGCGTATGTAATAACGGGAATATTTCTGAATTAGATAAGGAAATATCTTACTGATAGACACGTCGAAGTTCGCGTTGGAAGCACCCTCTCTAGAAAAATAGACGTCACACGTGGAGTTCCGCAAGGTTCGGTGATTGGACCTCTTCAGTTCTTGGTGAGAACGATGAAAGATATAGCAGAGAATATTAGATGTAACTTAATAGTTTTTGCCGATGATATTAAAATATCGAAACATTTCAGCTCTATTAATGACTGCATGGCATTACAACGGGATCTGTGCACCTTATTTCGATTGTCCAAGACAGATAATTTCCCATTTAAGCCTGCGTAATGTAAAATGCTGCGGCTTGGAAAATCTCTGCACCAAACGTATCAACTTGGCACGCCGAAAAAGACCTCGGTATCTGGGTCTCGGTTAACCGTAAGTCTGTACTTCATTGCTGGACAGTGGACAGCGGTTTTCGCTTCTAAAATCGAAGGGTATATGACAAACTATGCTGTATGTGACTGTCCCGATTGATTTTAAAGAGATTTTATCTATTTATTCCACATACTTCGTTAACCTATGTTTGTTGTTAAGCTTACTGCTTTTTCTACCATAACACTTTCTGAGTTCTGAGTTCTGACTTATATGAGGTGCATCAGTAATCAATTCAAAAGAAGCTGCTCGTGAACTTCTGTAAGTTCAAAATGTTGCAATTTGGGAAACTCTCCACTTTCTCATACATACGTGGCATTCACACGCTTGAGTGGAGTAAATCGCAGAAAGATCTCGCTATCTGGGTGAAAATAAGCCTTTTGTGTGAGGTCGTCTATAAGCATGCATGCAAGCGGCTTATTCAGACGAATTTTCGGAAGTTTGCCAACACACTCATTATCAAAGATACACAATACATACATCCAGTTGTGGATTATACATTACAAGTTTGGACATTATGTTTGGACAAAGAAATCTCGCTTCGTTGGAGCAGCGATTGACTAGACTTGGAGTGTGCATCCTCGAGCGCAGACGCATCCGAGCTGAACTAATCCTAACGTACAGCAAAATACATACGGGGTTCCACCCATTCAGACACCACTTTAATATTGGTTTCAATCTCCAGACCCGCAATCACAATCTGACACTTGAAACCCCACATTCGCGATTAAACTTACGCTTCGACTTTTAATCTGTTCGTGTATGCTTTTTGTGGATTAGCATGCCGCCAGAAATTGCTTCCTCATAAAACGAAAAAATCTTCTAACACATGAAACGATCATTTATGCCGGAAAATACTGTGTTGGTCCCAGTTAACTAAAATCCCGTAGTGATTCCTTCTTACACATATACTTGGAAAAACAAATTACCCAAACATATATTTCCTGTCAAAATTTCATCCCTCAATGTCACAATTGGAATTACTTTTGCTCCGCCCTTTGAATTACAAAGACGCACACATTGAACTAACGATTTTTTCAACTTCCATACATATATCCTATTGTATTCTACAGATGTTGGCTTATTTCACCATAAAAATGAAATCTTGAATCTTGTAGTCATATCGGTGTCTCACAGCATTCAGTTATCGAAAACTACGTTTGATTACAATCCTGCCATTTATTCATGACTAGCTCATTCTAATTTTTATTTAATCAAGGCGTACAAACCGGAAACTAGATTTCGTGAAAAAACGCGGTTGATTGTAAAACTTTTCTTGCTTTCGGACATACTTATTCATTCATATTCGTTCAAATGTTATTTGATCTATTATATCAATTTAGATTATATAATAAATGAAAAATATCCTGTACATGCTTTCGCCAGGGTACATTTGCCAAACATGACATTTTGACGGAAAGACACTGAGAAAGTGGATGTCAGACTGCGAAATGCTTGTCAATCGCGCGAATCAGAATTCATTCAGAACCAAAAATGAACTGACAC
This sequence comes from Atriophallophorus winterbourni, assembly GCA_013407085.1. NCBI lineage: Eukaryota > Metazoa > Platyhelminthes > Trematoda > Plagiorchiida > Microphallidae > Atriophallophorus > Atriophallophorus winterbourni. The sequence continues at coordinate 10,770 of JACCGJ010006544.1, read as the reverse complement.
TAAATTTCTAACGAATTATGACTAAAATAATACGGTAAATGATTTTCGGGGTTTGCGCGATTGACGCAGTCTAATTTCATTCAATATTGCCAGAATGCGGTGTTGTTACAAAGAAACATAGCTGCTGATTTCAAGAAGAAAGACTCGGAAGTACTTTGTATTGAAAAAGAAATTCATGTTTGCATACACTTCCGTCCCTCATATCCCACGACAATGTTCATGCTGTTTACACAAATCAGGCAGGGCAGTAAAATAAGGATCCGCATGCGCTTGAAACAGTAGAGAAAAGTTAAACGATTTGAGCTTTCAAGGCAGTGTCGGATATGTTTGGTACAACCAACTTGTTCAATGACACGGGCCTATACACATGCCAATGGGGTTACACCCATGATCATGAATAAATCTGCTCATTTGCAGACATTTCCGTCCTTCACAATCCACGACAGGCTTCTTGCTGTTTGTTGAGCCTACAAACACTTGAATTGATGCTGCGTTTGTTGCAGATAAGAACCACGAAATTTGTAAAGCAACGCATATAAGAATAGAAGAAATTGGCTTCGATACTGTACTCCAATGTTTAGCGACCGATAAATTAACTACAAAAAAAACCAAACAGACATTTATTGATGCATACGTTTATGTTTAAAGATTTTAAGGATGAATTCAGTGGTCTGTTTAATTTTATACAGGGAGCGATTTTCGATTGGTCAAACGGATATTGGCAGAGGTAAGGAACAAATGAGTTCCGCTATTGTAACTTCTTGAAAATGGGAGAACTTCAACTCAACATAGAAGAGAATGGCCTTAAGGATGTACATTTCCAGACCAAACGATTGTAATCAATAAATCACGTTGACAGAAATGTGTATCAGTAATCAAAACTTGAGTGAAATCAGCTGAAACAGTAATTCCATAACATCAGTTCGTTTTATTAAAGTCAAATACCAAGTCGCATTTCTTACCTTTTGCACAGAACATTTTTCATCCTGAAAGGTATTGCAATCTTGCATTGACGTTTGCTCTTGCGGTTGTTGTAAACATTAATCTTGAAGACCTACGTGTTCGTATAAACAGTCTTTCTGTGGATTGATTTGTTTTGAATAATTGTAGTGTGTTTCATTTGATATATCGTGCATAGTTCGTTATTGTTTTTATAATGTTAATATGTAGACAAGTTAAATATAGTATTCAAGCTGTTCACGTGTTCCGTTTTGAGACAAGTCTGTAGTGTGATATTGTTTTGGATTTGCATGCCGTTTACGTTGAGAATTGTGTTCTGATTTGTTGGGTACAGAACGACTAGGTTGTTAGTGGGGAAATCTCCGTTAGATCAATAACTACAAATTAAGCGTCATGTTTTGCAGATCTTTGGGTTGACTACTGTTGGGAATTGTTCGTTAAATTGATTTACTGGAATGCAACTCCCTGTTTCAGGTGTGATTACAAGAGGATTTATATGATACAGACTATGGGTTCCAACGCAGTCTTTCAAATGGAGAAAATAATTTTCCCAAGTTAGTGAGTGATTCTTTTGTTCTTATTTTTGACATGGTTTATTTGAATTTCACACAGTCCTGATGACCAAAACATAAAACTAAACCATGAGAAAAAAGCACCAATATTGTATAAAATGCCTCAGGGGATAATTCTTTGAGATCACTATTTTATAGGCGAGGCGTAAATCCAATTGAACTCGTCTGTGAACCAGTGTATCCAAACTAAGATGCACTAGTCGATACTCATAAGGGAGTTTGCGAAGACAGCCCACCATTTTAGTTGCTCCGTGATAAAACCTCTCGAGCATCGTGATGTTCTTTTGTAGTCATATTGCCTGATCTTGCACTGGGTGATCTATCTCTGGGTTAATATACGTGTTTATGAACAGGCAAAATGTTACACGGGAAAATACATCGAAGCATACCTAGCATGCAGCTAGCTCGATTGTACACGGCTTGCTGTTCTTCAGACTTCCACTAATCTACACACCGAGGTCCTTTTCTTCTGTTGTCCATTCCAATTGTTATGAACCAAGCTTGAATGAGAATGGACAACTTTTATATATCTGAAACGTCTTGCACTTCCTGAATTTAAATGGGAGCTTAACCAAGCTCTCTGGCCAGCTGCTCAATGCATCAAAATATTTTTACAAGCACCAACTGCTCAATCGAGGCCAAACGCGTTTTGGGTCTAAAAGATTATTCCTTTGTTGGACCCAGCCTTGATGATATTAGATCTAACATTAACCGCATCATTCCCGTCCAATTATAGATTGAGTCATTATTTACTTCTGAAGTCAACCATTTTTATATCTCATTCACTCACGGATCCCACAAAAATGAGGTAACGGCGATAGTAGAGGTATTTATGACACGATTGTTTGTTGTTGGAATTCTTCGGTCGATGTTGAGCCTGATTTCAATAGCACGATGGTTTCATGCTCCCAATAGAGTGACTAAACAGCCCGTCAGTGATCACAGCGATAGGCACTACTCGATCGATCGGCGTCAGTTGCACGCCGGCGGCGTTAGCTGCGTTTAGCAGTCAAGAGCTGTATCTTCTCCTACCCAGCCTGCAGACGACGCTTTACACAATGACTCCAATGTGAGCGGTCAAGAGCCCGTTCTTTCCAACACGTAAGGTCAATACCATGAGATCTCTGGCAAATTTCTTGTACCACAATCGCCATCCGCTCAAAGGTCGACTTCCAAATTTCAACTCACCATGGAGTAGATATTTTTGAGTACCTCCATTGACCATTTTGAAGGCGTGACCCGGTCAGCGTAGAGGACAGTGTCGCATTAGAGTGAACATGCTCTGCAGACCAGCTTTAGAAAGCACATCAGCATTCGGTAATTTGTCCATCCACAATATGTTCAAGATACAGCGGCTGGTGAAAAGCATTCAGCCTCCATTCTTCTCTTGCATGGATAATCTGGGTCTCACTGTCGTAAAGTAAACCATTTAATACGCACGTTGTGTATACCAACATTTCTTGTCTTCACAGTGTTGTTGCCACATACTCGATGCACACCACAAACAAAGCAATCACTTATAGGTGCCGATCTTTACTTCGATGTGATATGACATTTGACTTCGTATCAACCGATTCCGTTCGTGCTCGCTTGACCGTCAATAACGGATTCCATTTAGTCCAACGGCTTATGACGTTCTCAATTTTCTCCGGGTTTAAAGCAGATTGTCCCTCGTAACTTCTAGGCAGTTCTTTAGTAAATCGAATTTCTGTGAGTTGGGGATAGTTTTCGTCGATTTTCAGCGATTTATTATCTAAAATGTTGGCCGAAGGATATGCTGTTTTGAACTATTCAACCGTGCTCCATTCCACGTATCCACAATTTCGAATGCGTTCACGATATATGGGTTCGATCAAGTGGTTTCGTTTTTATTTACATTGCCCGTTTGTTTGTTTTGTCTAGGTAAACACAATGCTCAACTGAGTTCAAGGCGAATAATACAGAATAATAAGAAGCAGTGGTATAAGTTCAAGGAATGGATTAGAGAGTGTTATCGTTTGCAAACCCACACTATAAAACCTTGAAAAGGATATCTAAATCTAATATAACCTTGTATGCGTGTCATGGCAATGTACATATTATTTTAAAGCCACTCGAGACCAAAAGCGTTTCAAATATCTCGTACGTTGTCGATTCTAAACTCAAGGAATCTCAAATAACAAACGTTCAAACTACACATACGTCCCAGGTTACGATTACTTTGCGTTAAGAAATCACGTCTTCAGAATTGAAAATGGACGTATTCCGAAAGATCTGCTCTATGGTGGTTTGTAATTAGGAAGTTGACCATTGGGCAGACCGCACTTGCGGTACAAAGACGTTTGCGAAAGAGATATAAAAGCTCTTGTCATTGACCCCGCGAGTTGGGACGAACGTGCTCTTGACCGCTTACATTGGAGGCATTGTGTAACGCGTCGCCTGCAAGCTTGGATGGAGCAAATACGGCTCTTGGTTTCTGAACGCAGATAACGCCGCCGGCGTGCAACTGACGCCCTACAACCAAGTTCTGACCATCGTTGCACGCGCTGCGGGAGAGATTGTTCCTCCCAAATCGGACTGATTAGTCATTCAAAAAGCTGTAGAACATGAAAATGCATGCGACTGTGATGTACATCCATGGTCAAAATCGACTGAAGCAGACCAACAACAACGAAATCAAACGTTAAACACGTTGAATTTCCATTTACGCAACGCAGAAGAACTACCATCAGCCGTGCATTTATCGCGCAACTAGCACAACCTATCCCCTATAGGTGAATCTTCTGTCTATCGCTTTGTCTGTTCGATTTGATCCACCAGTAAGGAGCGGTTACCGTCGAGCTCCAGACATCATCGACTCGCAAGACTCACCTAAACAGTTTGAATAACGACCGTGCTACTCATCTGTTCTCGTTCCCGTGCAGGATTCTTTTGGAAATTTTCTCATTAAATTATAAAAAAATTCACGTTGTTGGCTTCGTCTGTTTTGACGATTCCGGCTCCAGTACCAAAAAGCTGTATTCTGCAGATAATATGGGAGCGTAGTAAAATTGAACGTGAAATTCTTTAAAATACAGTGGGTTGCAATCAAATGATTGTACTATCCGAACTTCTATTAATGTCGAAGGAAAAATAGGGTTCGGGAATAGCGACCTCGTCATGTGTGTGGGAGAGCAGCACATTGAAACCGTCACATAACGTCAGAGCTGTCTATGAAAAGACGTCACGAGTACTGCTACTGCTAAAACGCGTGTTCGGGAGTTTCACTAAGCAAACCGTTCATCGAATAATTAATACGTACTTGAGGCCAACCATGGAGTATGCGGTTCAGGCTTGGTCACCCTGGCTACAGAAGGACATCAGCCTCTTGCAGAGAATATATCATCGGACTACCAATCTCGTACGCGGTTTGAAGCACAAACAATACGAAGATCGTATTGCAAGTCTCAATCTATTCGACTTTCGCTACCGCCGTCTTAGAGGTGATTTGATACTTATGTTCAATATACTGCATACCCCCAACCATCCCTTAAATCAACTATTCACGCGAATACCACCCAGAACCAGCAAGAGTCACGACTATACAGTACATATTCCCGACTCGAGACTAAACTGTCGAAGGTACTTTTATTCCGTACGTGTATGCTTTACCTGGAACTCCCTACCTTGTAATGTTGCACATTCACCCACCTTGGATATATTCAAATCGAATGTGGGCAATTTCATGTTGACCAATCCAAACTTTGAACCCATATATTTTACACCATAAAAGCTTTGAACTTTGAAACCGGTTTCTGTCCAATGGATTTTTACTTGATTCCTGAACTACTCAGTAAGCAAACAAATTCCGTTTTTCTACCCATGTTATTCGTAACTCCCATATTATTCTGTGGTTTTTGTCAAGCTATATGCTTTTTAGACCATTAAAATTGAATTGAATTGAATTGAATTTCACTATCCAACCTAAATGATGAAGTAATAAATACTCAAAAACTGTACAAATATTCTCAGATAATTAGGGATATTCCCGTTTGGTCGTATTGTCGATCTAAACTAGTCGACCCTACGAAAATTTACAATGTTACATTTTCGGTTGAAGTTACACTCGATGAACCGAAAATCAGGACTTGAGCACAGGACTAGTTACAACATATTCTCGTTCATAAATTCTGTGTTCAGCCCGAAATTAAACCTCGCTGTGTCATTTAAGTGTTGCCAAAATGTTCCAAACCCTCACCGCCGCTAAAATACGATGATTGTGAGGGTTGGCCTAAATTTGCTAAATTTCAATTTGCAAACGAGGATAAACGAAGTTCAGTTGAATACGCAACGAAACAACACATTGACAGTGTACAAAAGACTCAAAGTTTTCAAGCTACTGATTTCAAAATAACCTCATGAGAGAAACATTTGGAATATTATAGATAGAAAACATCGAATTTGATAAATGATTGTCATGAATTTGGTATAGCATTGTAAGTGAGAAAAGTCGGCATTACTCAGTTTTGATAATCCAATTTTTTTTAAAAATTTTTAAGCTTTATAATTCACGATTGCTACAAAAACATCAAGCATCTGCTGAAGAGAACAATCTGTGGTAGTTCCAGATGGATAGTGGAATACACAGAAAATCACGCGTTCTCTGGTCCTCTACTCATTCCAATAGCGTGAGGATTACTGCTTGGTAGTTTGTATGCAAGGATTTGATAGCCTCTATTTTCAGTTTAGGATTTAGTTCAATCTCAGCGTGTGACAGATTTCAACCCCCCTGGAGGAGGTGAAACACTAGATCTAAAAGTACGTCAGAAATCACGATGCCGTTTGAAAGTCTCACTCATGCACTTTGCACGATGTGAGGATTCATAGGATTTGATGTATTACGGTGCAAAATAACAACGCATAGGATCCTTGAAACATTGAGATAATTCTACATGTCCTGCATTTACAATTAACCACTTAAGATGAGGATCCGCATGCGCTTGAAACAGTGGAAGAATGGAAAACAAGTTGCGCTTGCGAATAAGGTTGGTACAACCAACCTCTTCAATCGCATTTTAATAGGTTTTAAACGTAGATCACGAAAAAATGCTCATTGACATGCACGAAACCAGTCACGGGGCGAGTGTGATTGAAATGCATGGAAATGAGCATTTTGTTCATCATCCTGGGATTAAACCCTATCTACATCTATTGAAATATGTTTGGAACCGATCGTGTATTCATAATGCAAAGAAATTTGAGTGCATGCGGTTAGAGAAGATTTTGGGTAACGTTTCACTTCTTGGGAACAGAGCTTTCGTCAGACCAAGGTTGAGTCAAGGACAGGGAACATGATTACTATAGGTCAACCATCCTCACCGTAAACAGCCTATAGACGTCTACAGTGTGTCACGTCGCGTGGGGAGGAAAGGACCAGAATCAGTGGCTGATTTTCCTCCTAGTATGTATCCACGTCAATCTATCTACAAGTTTTTGGTCACATGTGATTGAACCATTTGGTCTTACAAATCTTATCCATAGGTATTTTCAAAATTTAATCATTGTCATCCATTTGTTCACTGTTTCATGCCAAAATCGTTCGACCATACTATCCCTCCTTCTTGAGAGTAACAAAAATAAAACTGGTTATGGAATATGTGCGTTGTAAAAGCATGCAAGTGTTTTGATCGATTCCGTACGCATTTTTGCATCCGCGTATGAGCGCTCATGTGTTCAAAAAATGTTGTTTGTATCAATCAGCGTTCTATGGCCATGGCTATTTTAACGCCATTCTATTTATTAAATGTAGACACTGATACTCGTCACATTGTTCACTCAGGAATAAAGCAAAGCTAAAACTGTCTCGTTCACAGATGGACTGATTTCAACGTCACAAGTGCAAAACAGGGCGAAGAAATTAATCTTGAAATGTGCCATCAAGAAAAAACTTCATAAAGATTTTCATGTGCCATTGAATGACAACTATAGAAAATATAGAGGATGCGATCAAAATTCTATTGATGTGTTTGGTTTATGTGGATTAAAATAGGGTTAATATACAGGGCCTATAGTGGAGCGCTCTTTGATATACGGATGCAATTTTGATTAAAACCACGGATAGCGTTAGCGTTAATAATATCTTGTGGTAGTGAGTTCCACTGAAACAATATTCGCACAGAGGAGAATCGACTTTAGCAGTCGAGACAACTTGAGTGACTTCATGTATTCTTAGGGAAAATGACTTCTATCAAATCGTGGAGCTGGTGATTTTCCATTCTTAATATTTTCTAGATTAGGATCATGTCGATCCTCAGTGGCCTTTGTGTAAAATCAGTCAATCTCAGCATGGCCATTTACTCTTGATATGAGACGTGCTGTATTCAAGCAAATAATTTCGTCGCTCGGTGGAAAATTCTATCTAGAAATCCAATGTCTTTTTGCAGGCAAGCTGCTCAAACTGGGATCATATAATCTATCGCTGGATGAATGTAATTACTTATAATATGTAGAGTGTTTTAGGAGAGAACCGCTCAAATATTCTCCTCAGCATTTATAAGATAGCGCTTACCCTCTTGAAGACTTTCTGACAATGTCTAGTCGGTTTCCGATTATTAGTAATCCAGATACCAAGATTGTTCTAAGCGATAGTCCAAGTCAGGCTTCCAAGACGAAGATGACATGTATTTTCGTATTGCCGGCCAAGTTGTAAAATTGTACATTTACGTATGTTGATAGTCATCTGATTTATTTGAGACAAGTGATACATTGCATACAAGTCCTGTTGCAGGATCGAATAATCTTAGGTGGATCGAATTTGCTTCCATATTTTTATGCCATCAACCAAACAACCATTTTGCATCATACTACTTATGTAATATCATTTTTGTATGACAAGAAAATGATACACCCGAGGACTGAACCTTGAGTGACGCCGCTGGTGACACTGATGTTTGTAGACAGAATGCCGTCCATGCGGACTAGCACATACCGACCGGACAGATAATCTGCTATCCACGATAATATGTTACCTGTTATTCCATACCGCACTAGATTTTGCAGAAGCTGACTGTGGTTGACCTTATCGAATGCCTATGATACATTAATATAGCAGGCATAAAAGGAGTATCCTAGATCAAGAGACGTTGTCCAATCGTTCAGAGTGATGAGCAAATTTAACAGACAAGATCCGTTCATTGTTGGGCTATTGATAAAGTCCTTTTGTTTCGAGGTGACCCACGATACACTCAGCTAGTATGAGCTCCATAATGTTCGAAATGCTTGTAATTTGCTACGTCGGAACGACAGCTTTCCTTGTAAATTGGTGTTATCACACAAGATTTCCATGCTGACGGTATGCAACCGTCCCGAATACTCCGGATGAAAATTTCAGCTAGACTGTATGAAAGCTGTCTATAACATCCACGAATAATAGATGCTGTAATGTTGTCCCCACACAGGGATTTCTTTTTTTAGTCGCCCAAGGTATTGTTCCATCAAGACTTGCTAATACATTACAGAAAAGCATTGAGTGCTACTTTGACTAATGTGGAATTGTAATGATTGACTTTCATACCTTACGATTTTAAATTAATAATAATAATAATATGTTGGCCACCTTCGATCGATGTCCACCATTGATGTACATCACAATCACATGATTGTTTTCATGTTCCATAGCTGTTCGAATCACTAAACAGTCCGATTCGGAAGGAACATTCTCTCCCGCAGCGCTTGCAACGATAGGCAGAACTAGGTCGATCGGTGTCAATTTAGCGCCCGTTTTGAGGCGCCAGTCAGCCGCCTTCACCCTGTCTCCTTTCAGTAGAAGCATTTTCGCTGGGTCATGCAGGACTACGCGTGCAGGCCAGGAGGTGGACTCGGTTGTCAGAGGCTATGTGAGACGCGCGGCATTAGAGCATTTTTGGAGCTTATCCACAAAACCGTTCCGACCGTGTCAACCTTGGAACCATTAAATAATAAATTATTTGGAAATTACTCAAGGGCATTCTTCTTGAGGTATTCTGATATGGTACTTTTTAACCGATGCAAAATATGTTCATTTCTCAGCATTCATAAAACATTGATCAACACATGCTCATTGGTCGTCCAACAGGATTCATCCTGTATTCAATGGAAAACGAATATGTACAAATTGATGAGCATTGTAAATTATCTCTATTTGATAGGAGGATTGTTTGGAAAACGTTCACTAAATTACTGCGAACTAAAACATAAACACAGCCACTCAGCGACATTGAAAAGTCCCAATTCCTGTATTAAGAGTCGCCGATATTTTTATTCTGTACGTGTTTGTGGCCTCTGACGTGCGCTCCCAGTGTTGAGATATTCATTACAAATTTGGACACGTATTTGTATTATAAAGATTTAATGACTCCTTCATATTGACTCATGGTAAGTATTCAATGGGACTATATGTGGCATTACATGATTATTTGTTATTTCTTTTTCATGAACGAATATTCACAATGCAATGGTTATTGTGAAGCTGAGTGCAATATATGTTACCACCAATTCTTAAATCTAGAATATTGAAATAAATCCGTTCTTTCGGTTCAACATTTTAGGAATGCCGACTTCTAGTGTATTCTCTGTACTAACACCTCTTGGATTGACACACACTGCCCAAGATATCGCAGATGCTTTAGCAACGTTTTACTCATTTGTCTTCAATCCCAAGCGTTGTATACCATATCACGCTTCATAAATTTCGCCACATTTCGAATTACTAAGTGAAATGACTATCAACGAATACATGGTTGGGCGTGAAGTTTGTCAAATAAAAGAAAAGAAGTCCCCTGGCGCAGACAAAATTACCCCCGCCATACTTCGCAGGTGTCGCGTTTCTTTGACTGCTCCCCTCACTCGCATATTTAATCTCAGCTTAAATGAAGGGAAAATACCACGGCAATGGAGAGCATGGATGATAACTCCTATTTATAAATGCAGTAGCCGTGTATATATGTATATATAGCCGTGTATATGAACGATATAGTAGATGGACATTGGATGCAACTTGATACTATTTGCCGATGATATTAAAATATGGAAACGTGTCAGGTCTGTTCAAAGTTATTCAAAGTTATTCAAAGTTTTAATGGTCCAAAAGTAAATACTTTACAGTAACCACAGATTAAAAATATAGGGAATTCATAAAAACAACACAAATGTTTTATACACATGGAAAGTCAGCACGTGTATTCAGGTGCAAGGTTTGGTTTGGTCAACATATACTTGTCAAGTTCAGCCTTTAACATGTTCA
>JACCGJ010006543.1:0-34341 GCA_013407085.1 Atriophallophorus winterbourni | reverse complement strand
GGGGTTGTAATAACCCTCGCGGCAATACGCCGTTCGATCAGTTGGGGCTTAGTTTAGTCCCTTCAGCTACTATAAAGTAGCGAGTAGACGAGAACTTCCGTTCGCATTGCACCATCCGTCTACACAAATACTAGTCCGAAACGCGAAGAGTCCAGCGGATACGCATAGCTGATGAGAGGCAAAAACCTCGAAATCGGTCTTGTGCTTCCGGTGAGATTTTAGCGTTTCGGAATGGTATTCTACTTCGAACTATTCTGGGGTTGTAATAACCCTCGCGGCAATACGCCGTTGATCAGTTGGGGCTTTAGTTTAGTCCCTTCAGCTACTTATAAAGTAGCAAGTAGACGAGAACTTCAGTTCACATTGCGCCATCCGTCTACACAAATACTAGTTCGAAGCGCGAAGAGTCCAGCGGATACGCATAGCTGATGAGAGGCAAAAACCTCGGAACCGGTCCTGTGCTTCCGGTGAGATTTTAGCGTTTCGGAATGGTATTCTACTTTGAACTATCCAGGGGTTGCAATAACCCTCGCGGCAATACGCCGTTGGATCAGTTGGGGCTTAGTTTAGTCCCTTCAGCTACTTATAAAGGAGCGAGTAGACGAGAACTTCAGTTCACATTACGCCATCCGTCTACACAAATACTAGTTCGAAACGCGAAGAGTCCAGCGGATACGCATAGCTGATGAGAGGCAAAAACCTCGAAACCGGTCCTGTGCTTCGGTGAGATTTTAGCGTTTCGGAATGGTATTCCACTTTGAACTATCCAGGTTGCAATAACCCGCGCGTCGTCACGCCTTTGTATTAGATGGGGCTTAGTTTAGTCCCTTCAGCTACTTATAAATTAGCGAGTAGACGAGAACTTCAGTTCACATTGCGCCATCCGTCTACACAAGTACTAGTTCGAAACGCGAAGAGTCCAGCGGATACGCATAGCTGATGAGAGGCAAAAACCTCGAAACCGGTCCTGTGCTTCCGGTGAGATTTTAGCGTTTCGGAATGGTATTCTACTTTGAACTATCCAGGGGTTGCAATAACCCTTGCGGCAATACGCTGTTGGATCAGTTGGGGCTTAGTTTAGTCCCTTCAGCTACTTATAAAGTAGCAAGTAGACGAGAAACTTAGTTCACATTGAATCAAGAACGAGACTCCCTTAATCTCACAGGACAACAAATTTTGATTTCCCGGATGACTCACAATCCCTTGGAATTAACCGGAATGAGTGTAACTTGCTGAATCATAAACGGAATCATATTTATCGATGGGTGTATTGATTCCCCTCTCCTGTTTAGCAGTTACTATAACCCCCCACAATATATAAGTAAATCAATCACAGTGTGGTAGATACGGTTGACTGTCACACAACTTTAATAATGTAGGTATGATTCTGTTAGCTCTCTGGAACTTGTTGACATTCAACCATCATAATCGTAGTCCCATGCCTCACGGCCCAAGCTACCGTCCACCGTTTGACTAATACGAATTTAGCAATCATGATTTTTTTCCAGACCGTCGCATTTGAGTAGGTTTGTCTGTCCGACCAGTCGTGAAGGAGCCAGCGCCTTATGTTGTGGCATACCAAGTGATAAGATTTCCATGTCGGTTATGACCTCGCTGAATATATGTCATCTCATGTTCGTTGTCATCGCTGAACCAAAAAAAACGATTTCAAAGTAGCTCACCCTATGTATTGAAAACGATTTTATCGTTTTATCTTCGTCCACCACAACTTTACTGTAGTACCCCAATTTGCGTAAACTTTTTGAGCCACACCAACGTTAATTATAGATTCACTCGATCCCGCTGGATTGTTTCCGGTTGTAATCTCAACTTAGTTTCGAAACATCTATATTCGTATACACAGCAATATTCCATCTTGTATAAGTAATTCTTGCTACCATACTGCTTAATTGCACCTAAACGTTTTCAGCTTATAAATTGGTTCTCCCAGGAGCGTTGGAACATTAACCATCCAAAATCATACTTTTCTCTCTGTGAAATTTGTGAATAATTTTACAATTCTGCTCAATCTTCAAGTTTATCGAAATTAACAATATCTCTTGAACGAAAATTAGTCACAGAACAGCAAAATTCGTTAAGTTGACAGATCGACGGTGCTATAAACGTTAAACTCACGAAAATCATGCAGGTTTAGTGTGCATCCAGGCAGCGTGAGGTCAAAATCATTTAAAGCGAAAATCGGTTTGAACACGTTTCAATGACGGATAACGTTTTGTGCGCGTTAATAAGCTGCAGCCGTAATGTTTCACATTTAACTAAAAAACCGTCGTACTTGCACAAATCATTTGAAATTTTACATTACCATGTTATCTTTTGAGGTTTTAGATGGACATTCACAAAATAACAATGATACAAAACTTATTCGAAGTTTATCGCATCTTTGTGAGAGTTCGTATTGAATACGGACGTAGAAATGACGTATAATTCAGTGAAACTCGTTTGTCTAATTAGCTTTCTTGACGTTTCATCAAAATGTGCGATATAAACTATATTACATATCAATATCATCAGGATCATTCGTAAGATTAACCATATAAAACAAACTCATTAAAATAACATTTTACACATCAAGATGCTATAATGTAAATCTTCATAGCGTATATATTCGTTATATTTATTGATTGAAACTTAGTTGCAGTATAGCCAAATGTGCACACTCCGTATGCTGACCGATCGACGGTGCTATAAGCGTTGAACTCACGAAAATCATGCAAGTTTATCATGCATCCAGGCATTACGAGGTCAAACAATAGTTAAAGCGTAAATCGGGCAGAACACGTCTTAATGACGATTAACTTTTAGAGCGCGTCAATAAGTTCCGGTAGTTATGCTTCGCATTTTACTAAAAAGATGTTTGGTTTGCTCAAATTATAATAAAATTTTAATTACACTTTTAACATTCGACGTTTCAGGTGGACGATACACAGATTCATGAAAAACAATGTTTGATGTCAATGTTCATATAAACGTTTGAAAATTACATCATTCTTTGTGTATATTCATGTAAGCGCCATCTTGTCTATGTTGAACCAACTGAGACTGTTTGGGCAAGATATTGATTAACGTAATTTGACTCACGGTGTGACAATACATTGAGCAACTAGTAATCAATGACGAAAAAATTCTGCGAAAAAAAAATTACCTCATAGAGTTTATCTCTCTTTTCCAACAAGCATACGCATTGTAACCATGTAATAATGTAAAATCCGCGTCTATATAATTTAACAATTTAAAAATATATTGGAAAGAATAGTTCGAATTTATCAAACTAACTAAAACATCTTTTATTCAACAGGATGTTATCCTGTACAGCTTTATCCTATGCTGAATACTGGGTTTATGCGTTTAGCTCTTTTAGTCCAAAGGTACATTTCGACACTGAAAAACTAAATACGTGTCAATGATGTTAATACTAATCTGGCCTAATTATACACACACATCAGCTGTATAAAACGTGACAATATTATACAGTGTTGTGGCATTGGATGCATTCAATATCAGTGTTGGCGCAGATTAAGTGGCTTTTCTAAAAGGAATCAGAAAATTAGGACTTATTATAATCATGTCAACTCCGCCAAGGACGGTCCCAAGCACGTCTGAGAAAGGAGGAGGGTTGGGTTTAGGGCTAGCAACTCTATCCCGTAAAACCTACATTGCTACGGAAACGATGACAACAGATCCGTGGTTCGGTCATGTCTGCAGGATGGATCCCAGTTCGCATACGAAGGTAGCCATGCACTGGCATCCGTAAGGTAAACGAAAAAGGGGACGGCCCAAGGAAACTTGGCGCGGAACGTTGGAACGCGAACTACATGCACAAGGATTCACGGTACAGACGGCAACGGAAGCAGCGACAGACCGGAGCCACTGGCGTGAAGTTTTCTTCGCCTCATGTGCCACCCGGCACAGAGAAGACTGAATGAAAATGAATGAATAATCATGTCGGTAACGCATTCTTTCAAAGAAAAACCACATCATAAATACAAACGGAAACATCTTCACACTAAGCATTAGCATTAAGTTGATCTTGTTCTTGTTCGGCGTACCAATATATGAAGCGTATTCTTCACCAGATCATATGAAACCTCTTGTTGCGACACTGATTATTTGCTGGTATGTGCAAAACTGAAGTTTTCACAGACTAGATTTTACTTCACCAAATTGTCTACTTAGCCAATTGAAGACGTAAATCGATTGTGCGAAGCAAATTTAGCTTCAAGATTATCAAAAACCGTCATTACCGAGTTCAGCAAGACACTCAACTCGAATTGTCACCGGAAAACTGAAAATCGATAAAAGCTGGATATGCCGGGACGCACTTTCCACTTTCATATAAAAGAAAGCTCGGACAAGCGACTGGTTCGAAGGAAAATGTTCTGAGATTACCAGGTCTACATTTTTCAATTTCAATAATATGCCAACAGATGAACACTTAAGACTGCTAAGAGAACCTAGCAATTAGGTCAAAGTTCTACACAAAAGGCAAATGACTATTACACTGAAATATGCCTGAGTTTCCGAAACGCTGCATGTTCTGGAAATTTTCACGGTATGTATGACAGGCTAATGGAAGCCATGGGTCAAAACAATCTTCAAACGGCTTTCAAAAATTCTGTACGTAGTAAACCGATTGTCTAATATACTCAGCAAATTGAATGATTGGTAGTGCACTTCTTCTCTCTCTACTCTATGGCGAGCACGGTTTTACCCCATGCATTTGAACATTTTGAGCGTTTGCAAACCATTGAACATCTAGGGTCTCTACTACTAATCATGAGCTCAATAGGGAAATCGACCGTTTACAGAATGATAAAGCCCTTGGTGACGAAGGCATTTCACCTGAGCTCATCAAATGCCGTTGAACAGTATCATTACAATTCCTGAGATATATGCTTCTTCAGTGCCGGCAATAGGAGTGTGTATACGAAGAGATGCTAGGCAAGAAGATCATCTCGCCTTTTAAAAATAAGGGCGAAAGAGGTGAATGTGACAAATAATGCGCAAACTTTCTTTTTAACTGCGACCAATTGCTCGTGGAGAGAATTGTCGTTCTAGGATTATACATATGTCGCCTTCAATCATAGACGTTAGAGCTGACTGTTATTCTGCATCAATCGTAAACCTCTGCGTCGAATTCATTCAAAAATTCATCCCAGGCAGTCATATTGACATAATCTTTCTCTGGTGTGTAGTATTTACTTTATTTTATTTGGTATATGGAATTGTTACACCCGTGACCGTGAATTACATATACTTTTGTATCCAACCAGCGCGGGTCGAACCAATTATCTTTGACAGAGCTGATTGTGTCAGAACGTTTTCAAAAATATCTGTAGTGAGTGCTGAGAATGTGTGAAATGTGATAATCGTAAACGCTCAAGGAAACAAATACATTTAGCCAACCAATAACTTCTATTCTTTATTAACTTTATCTCAACGGATTCAATCAACCAATTTTGTAGCTTACGTTTCAGCCCTGGAATCTTCGACATCGTGGAGAACCAGTAACTGACATTTCTATCACAATCGCTTTACTCAAATCACATATCCTTCGCTCTCATTATTTACCATTCTTACCGCCACAATTTGGTAAACCCGACATGGCTAAACCGTGTACGCCAAACGTAGTTGTAATTTCTTAGCGTCTGATGATTACTCGCTCAATGGATGCTCACATGTGTACGGAATCCAAATTAAATGGAAAAACCTATTCTGCAGCGTGTAATTTGCTAGCGTCAAGTGAGTACTAGCTCAATAGACCTTAACAATATTACACAATCCGAATTTAAAGAAACAATCTCTAACATAGAAGGGATAAAGGATATGCAGAACATAATCTATCAGTCGTATGCGACCTAGACACTTATTGGCCAACAGAATTATCTGACTTCTCTATCTTGATGTTGACAGTGCTCCCTGTGTATCCATGATTATGTGTAGAGAGCAACTTTCTCATAACTCTGAGAATATTCATACCAGCCAGGAAACCAAATCACATCCTAGTTTGATGCATTAGTGAGCCTTGAATGTTTCTGAAGTGAAACCGTTGAAAAGGCCAAACAATGCAGACTGGAGTTAAATTTCATACTCACAAGCAAAACATAAGTATGAGCATTTTTACGATCCGCCAAAAGGACCAAACAAAGCAAACCGCATTTAGAGGGCATAATCAATATCGAAACCTAATTACGATCATTTCGGTGATCCGCATGAAACGTCGAAATATGAAGTGATATATTGGTAGATGTGGCAACATTCGTGGGACCAGTATCTCTTTCGATATTAAACATTAACATGTAGCCACAGTGTAATGAATTGAATTGTATTGTATTGAATTGAAATAACCAACCCAGGAATAGAAGTGAGAATTAACCACGCTCACTCGAATCACAGTGTGTATTAATTAATGTAACTTCAACAACAAGAATTTGAATTACAGAATTATTGATTATTATTGATTGTTATTCAAACAATCATCACATCCAATGCGAACGGAATTTCTCGTCTACTCACTACTTTATAAGTAGGTGAAAGGACTAAACTATGCCCCAACTGATCGAACGGCGTATTGCCGCGAGGGTTAGTACAACCCCAGGATAGTTCGAAGTAGAATACCATTCCGAAACGCCTAAATCTCACCAGAAGCACAGGACCGGATTGTAACTTTAGGGATCCGAGTTAATGAGGTAACTATGGATCAACTCAAACTAATGAAAGTTCTGTAAACATTTGTCTTATAGAAAAATAATTGCAGCTATTCTCTTTCAAAATCTGGACAGTCTATCAAATAACTTGAAGGTGCATTATGTTTATGATACAATGATAAAGATTGCAGCATTTACCCTCTTGAATAAATTCTTCTTACAGCTGCATGAGTCGAGATTCTAAATATTTCTTCGAAGGCGCCATAGACATACGTATATAAACCGCATCCTGTCAACATGGTGCATGTTTTATAGATGGGGATTTTACTCGTATAACTAAGCGTTTAAAATACTCTTAGATTCACCATGATCAGCTTATCAACAAATAATTTTCTGATGACGTGCAAATGTGTGTCGATGTCTTTCTATAGACCGCATATTCTACCCGTTGATATTTCACGAGGCAATACAAGCACGTGTGTCTCTGACACAGCGCCAACAGCTTTATTATTAACACTTTGATGTTTCGAAATTTCTCTCCGAACTCACCCATGTCATGCTTCGCAAGTACAGTAGAAATAGGTGACCGCATCGATAAACATTGTGTATTATAGTTAAAGAATAAAAAACCCATTATATTACATATCTGGTTTTCTTAATATTCAAAAAAGAACATCGGATCAGAGATAGTTAACTATTTCGATGCATCATTATATCAGAAAATTTTCCATGTCCAGAGTGCTTTAGACGTGGAAATGGTTTGCGTTTGTAAGACAGCTTCCAATTCATGGAATGAAAAAAGAAAGCGGTTTGCTAGGTCAGATAGAGTGAGCGTGTACAAGTGCGTAGCCAGACATAAGAATTCGTTCTTCACAAATTTGATCACGAAGGTCGATAATGTAATCACTGAACACCAGTTTCTCTCTTATTGGATTACACTGAAAGTGCATTCTTCAGATTCGGGTGAAACTGGAATCCCGTCTATCACAATTGTAGTCCCAATCCTTACGGTCTAAGCTACCGTAAACCGTTTGACTAATCCTAATTTATCAATCATGAATTTTTTTCAGACTGGTGCATTTGAGGAGATTTGTTCATCTGACTAGTCGTTAAGAAGTCAGCGTCTTATGTTGTGCCCGACTAACCGATCAGATTTACATGTTGGTTTTATCATCGTACACCACATTTTTCCTGTAATCCCCCAATTTGCATAAACAATTTTAGCCACACCAACATTAACTATAAAATCACGACATCACATTGGATTGTTTCTGGTTGTAATCTTGACATAGTTTCGAAAAATCTATATTCCATCTTGTTTAAGTAATTATTACTACCATCCTACTGCAAGGCGATGTGAAAACGACTATTGGACTGAAATTAGCCTCAATATCCAAAGGCTGCATATACAGGAAATTTTCACAGTATGTATGATGGGATCAAGAGAGCTATTGACCCAAACAAACTAAAAACGGCTCCTATTATGTCTGTATCTGGTAACCAGCTTGTCAACAACACTCAATAGGCATGCAAAGACTTTAGGCTAACAATCAGCTTAAGCAAACGAAAGACCTTGGTCAACGGACTGTATCACCTCCATTCATCACTTTTGGAAACTGTCAGCTTGAACCAGTAAATCATTTCACATATCTTAGTTCAACCATTACGGATAACCTCTCGCTAGACACGGAGATTGATAAGCGGATTGGCAGAGCAGCTGTCATTTTGTCCCGATTGAACTCTCGTGTTTGGGGCAACCGCAAGCTGACTGTAAAGACAAAGATGATGGTATACAGCGCGTGCGTACTAAATGCTTTACTATACGGCAGTGAAACATGGATCACCTACGCAAGACACGAACGGAAGCTGAATACTTTCTATCCACGAAGCATCTGTCATATCTTGAACATATCGTGGATAGACAGAGTGACTAACGCTGAAGTGCTTTCAAAAGCTGGTCTACAGAGCATGTTTACCCTATTGAGTCAGCGCCGTCTGCGTTGGCTTGGTTATGTCTGTAGAATTGATAATGGACGTATTTGCAAAGTTCTACTCTATGGTGAGGTGCAATTAGAAAGTCGACCATTGGGCAGACCGCACTTGCGGTACAAAGACGTTTACAAAAGAGATATGAAATTTCTTGGCATTGTCCTCGCGAGATAGGAAGAACTTGCTTTTGACAGCTCACTTTGGAGGCATTGCGTAAAGCGTCGTCTGCTTACTGGGGAGAAACAGATAAAGCTCTTGGATGCTGAAATAAGATCACGCCGCCGGCGTGTAACTGACGCCCCACAAAGGAGTTCTGACCATCGTTGCAATCGCTGCAGGAGAGATTGTTCCTCCCGAATCGGACTGTTTACTCATTCAAAAAGCTGTAAAACATGACAATTCTTTCGAATAAGATGTACATCCATGGTCGACATCGAGCGTAGGAGGCCAATAACATAAGGCTACCATTAAGTCTGTATCTGATAGCCCGATTGACGACAAAACTCAGCAAATTTTATGATTGGTAGTTCACTTCTCCTCTCTCTATTCTATGACAAGTATGGTTTTACCGCCTGTTTTTAAACATTTTGAGCGTTTGTCACCCTTTGAACATCTAGGTTCTGCCACTACACCTGATGAGCTCAATATGGCAATCGACCGCTTACATAAATGATAAAGCCCTTGGTGACGACGGAGTTCCACCTGAGCTCATCAAATACGGTGTACAGCATAATAACAGCCATTTCACTATTTGTTTCTCCAGTGTCAGCAATTATAGTTTGTATAACACGAGGTGCTAGACGTGAAGCTCATATCACTATTTAAGAATTAGGGTGATAGAGTGGAGTGTGAAAATTACAAAGAGATCTGATTTTGTGTGTGTCAGTATATGCAAACGGAGGAATTGTCGGGCTACGACTACACTTAAGTAGATTTCACTCATAGAAGTTAGAGCTGCCTGTCAATAACCTACATGTATCGGAAATCTTCCCCAGCATTTCTGTTGACATATTCTTTCTCCGATGTGTTGTATTTACTGTATTTCTATTTTTTATTATGCAATTTGTTAATCCGGTAACTTAGAATAGTATATACATATTTCACTGTGACTGAGTTGATTGTGAGAAATTGTTCGTAACTGTAGTGTGTGAGAGCTGTGAACCGTCATAATCCTTAACACTCACGAATACAAATCCGCTTTACCGAACCAACAACATCTATTCGTTCTGAAATTTATCTCAACGGATTGAATCAACCCATTGTGTATCTTATTTTTCGGCCTTAGTATCTTTGACATCGTTGAGAACCAGGAACCGCTACAATTTGGTATGCCCGACTTCGCTACACGGTGTACGCCAAACATAGTTGTAATTTGTTAACGTCTCGTGATTTCTCGCTCAATAAAGGTTTGCCTGAGTATGGAAACCGAATGATATGGAAAAAACTATTCCACAGCGTGTAATTTGCTTGCGTCAAATGAGTACTTGCTCAATAAGGCTATCCCATTTCCTATGAACTTGCATTTCTGAAGAACTTAGCTGTCTTAACTGTTTATTCTTACAAATTTCGAAGAAACTATAATTTAATTTATATGGAGTTAATTTGAAACTTTAGCGAACATGTACATGGATGTGAGAGTGATCGTAAATCATGAAAATAGCTTTCTTACGCATGAAATAACATCAATTCGAAGGTAAATAACTTTTGAGATGGGCCAACATCTCAGAATGAACAAATATTCTTTGAAAAAAGCTTATACTTCTAGTTAATTACAAAATGCTTAAACGCTGATGAGGGTATTCCTGCGTAGAATTGGCATTTATCCAGATACCAGAACATCATGCAGATGCAATGCGACACTTTAAACGTAGTATTAATAAAATAAACCACACCAGAAGGGATTAAAATTACGCGAGATGACCAAAAACACTCCCTCAATTTCAATTGCGATAAAGTTTCCACTATAACAGGGATCAGTGTGTGACACTCCACGATTTGCAAGTTGATCGAACGATTTCATTCCAGTTCAAAGTATCTTGTCCAAGAAATTCCGTCTCTCTAATCTGAGAATCACATAATAAATATAAAATATATAAAAACCACTTGTCATTTGCGAAAGAAAAGGTCACACAAAGATCTGTTTATTTCGAAGCAAAATTTCTGTTACATCTGTGGGCTACCGCCTATAAATGCTTGGCTTTGTTCAAATGAACATCAACATCTGATTGATTATATTTTTTATGAACAATTTGGCATGATGTATGAGAATTGCTGAGTCATGCGGAAAGAAAAATTAGACCGACACCGCACTCGTCCTCAAACGTTCTGTGTACATGTTAATTTTTATTATCAAAAGAGTTACTGGTCATGTTGCCATACCTACCAATATATCCCTTCGTAATTCGAAGGTTCAAGCGGATCAATAAAATGTTCGTACTTATGTTTTGATTGTGATTATGCGGTTTATTTTCGATCTGCATTATTTGGTTTTTTCAACGGTTTTATTTCAGAAACATTTCAAGTTCACTAAGGCATCAAACTAGGATGTGTCTTAGTTGCGTGCTGGTATGAATATCCTCACAGATATGAGGAAGTTGTTCTCAACAAAAACAATGGCGACACAGCAAGCATCGTCACCTTCCAATCAGATTTTTCTTTTGGCCGATAATGGTCTGGGTCACATTATCATAATTGGTATTCGATTGATAGATTATGTGCTGCATATCCCGTTTGCCTTCTGCGATTGAGATTGTTTCTTTAAATTCTGATTCTATAGAGGTTAAGACACCAACAGCACTCACCCCCTTACAGTGACTTACAAATTCACACAATCAGCTCAGTCACAGTTGGATAGATCGATCCGCGCTGGTTTAATTCAAAATTATATGTAATTCAAGGCCACATGTTTAACAATTGCATATACCAAATAGTAATACAGTAAATACTACACTACAGAGAAAGAATATGTCAATATAAATGATGGGGATGAATTAATAAATGAATCCAAAGCAGTGTTTTCAGATCGATGCAGAGTGTTGACATACAGCTCTAACGTTTATGATTGAACGCCACATATGTATAATCATTGCATGACAAGCTTCTTAGCTCGCAAATGCTCGCACACAAAGTGAGCTTTCTCTGCAATTGTCGCACTCGCATCTATCACCCTTAATATTAAATAGCGAGATGATCTCCATGTCTCATATCGCTTGTTATTCACACTACTATTGCGGACACTGGATAGGCAAAAATTGAAGAGGATGTTATTATGCTGTTAACCGCATTTGATGAGCTCAGGTGGAACTCCGTCGTCACCAAATGCTTTATCATTCGGTAAGCGGTCGATTGCCCTATTGATCTCATCAAATGTAGTGGCAGAACCTAGCTGTTCGATGGTTTGCAAAGGCTCGAAATGTTCAAGTGTATGCAGTAAAACCGTAATTTCCATGGAGTAGAGAGAGGAGAAGAAGAACTACCAATCTTTCCATTTGCTTAGCTTTTTCGACAATCGCGTTACCAGATACAAAAATATTGGAAGCCCTTTAAAGAGTAATTTGACCAATGGTTCCCGTTATCCCATCAAACATACCGTGCACATTTCCAGTTTATGCAACGTCTTGGATACTGAAGCTTATTTCAGTCCAAAATTCATTTACATCTCGTCTAGCACTTTGTTGTTTCTGATTAGTAGCTATTCTTAAAATTCGTTAGATTACATCTGCTGGTATATTTTCGAAATTCATGAATGCAGACCGTGTCATGCCCGAATCAGGAATCATCTCAGAAGATTTTGCTTAAAATCTTATCGCCCTTTGTTCGACCTTTCTTCTAAATTTGAATGGATAGTGCGACTCAGCATATGCAGCTTTTTATCGTTTTTCAGTTTTCTGATGACAATTCGAGTTGCTGAACTCGGTAATTAAGGATTTTGAAAATCTCACAGCTAGATTTCCTTCGCACGTGCGATTGACATATCCAATTGGCGAAGTATACAATTTGGCGCAGTGAATTCTAATCTAGGAAAACTACAGATTTGCACAAACCACCGAATGCTCAGTTTCGCAATCAGCGCTCTGATATGATCTGATGAAGAGTACGCTGCTTATAATTGTTCGCCTACCAACAACAACAAGAAGCCAAGCCAATGCTTTGGGTAAAGATGTTTTCATTTGTCTTTATGCTGTGGTTTTTGTTTTAGAGAATGTGTTACGGACACAAAGACTGAACTATGTGCACAATTCTAAAGTGCGTTGTCAATTTTCATCGATTATAATTACTTCGAACCCTTCCAAACCGTTTTGCCAAGCCACCTATTCTGCACTGACTCTAAAATTGAATGCGCTCACAGTATATTATTGTCATGTTTTAGGCACCTAATGTGTGGTTATGATAGTAAGCCTCTTTTTCCGCAGGATTCGCAAAGAGCGTCGGTGCATAACATAATGTTACCAGTAATGCACTTCAAATCTCGAGTCCATATCTGTTCAATCGCGCTGGTGCTTTATTCTGCTGCTTCTAACAGATTGTTTTACGGTGCAAACTCAAATCAATGTAGGCAAGGTTCATCAGAGCCGTTTTCTTTCGAAGAAATCTTCAATCTATTTCCGTTAGAATACCAATGTCTTTTAATCGGTACTCTTGCAGGGCACCAACGATGACCAACGTTTTTTTAGTTCATTGATAATAGCAGCTGCTTTTTTAACGCCACAGATATTTGAGAACTCCTCATGTAATCCTTGGAACATGGGTCGGATGTTCCTGGTTTCCATTCCATTTTTGATCGATAAACGTACATCAAATATGTTAATCGGTAAACCGCATAATGAATGTACGGTGGAGTATTATAATATTTATTTGCCACGTTTTAGTAAGAATTCAAAATTATATTTTTAACTCATTTAGATATTTATGCTTGTTGCTCGATAATTAGGCCAAATTATAATTAATGTTATTGACACGTATCTTGTCCTTCAGTTCTACTTGTCGAAATGTACTTTAGGACTAAAAGCTCTAAGTGCATAATCCGAGTATTCAACATGGGGTAAAGCTTAACAGGCTAACGTCTTGGCGTATGAAAGATGTTTTAGTTAGTTTGATAAAATCTAACTATTCTTTCCAATATACTTATAAATTGTTCGATGATATAGACGCGGAGTTTACATCATTACATGGTTACAATGCGTATGCTTGTTAGAAAAGTGAGATGAATCCTGGGAGTTAAACTCTTTTCGCTGAAATATTTCGTCATTTATTAGTGGTTGCTCAATATATTGTTTCACCATCATTCGAAGTACGTCGATCAAAGCCTTGCGCAAATATTATCACGAGAGTTGCGAATCTTGCAATATGCAAATGTTTATTTGAATATCGACATCAACCATCTTTTTTATGAATCTATGTTTCGTCCATCTGAAACTTCTAAAGTTAAAGGGTTACTTTAAATTTTATAATGATTTGTGCAAAATCAACATCATTTTAGTAAAATGCGAAGTATTACGTCTGGTGCTTATTAGCGCGCACTAAAAGTTATCCGTCATTAAAACGTGTTCTAACCGATTTACGCTTCAGATGATTTTGACCTCACGCTGCCTGGATGCACACAAAACCTGCATGATTTTAGTGAGTTCAACGCATATAGCGCCGCCGATCGGTCAGCATAAGGAGTGTGCAGATTTTGCAAACCTGTGGCTAATTTTTAATCAATAAATATAACGAATTTGAATAAAAACTTATGGCTGTTCAAAATTGTAAGCTTCTTTTCGAAAATTAACATCTTTCGTCCAGAGGTTGAAGCATTAAATTATGATAGTGTATTTCTTACACTTCTGGAGATATTAATATTTAAGCCGGAAAACGTTGGGTGAAATTTTGAAGTATACTTAAAATGATTTACCTGATGAATCAAACCTGATGTAAACGTATACGATAACCCATAATTCCTACTTGAAATTGAATATAGTTCTTTCGAAATTTTATCACAAACCTTACCGGCAAATGTACAGTACGCTTTTCTGTGTTATCAAGAGAAATGAAAATAAGCAAGGACTCTTTGTCGTCGACACACATCACGATATTTGTGTGAAGAACACGTTCTAAGGAACAATCAAGTGCCATTATATCGATCTGCCTCAAATGATCCCACGCTTACTCGGTTGACTACAAACCACGCGTGCTAGAGTGAAGACACTTCAATGTTATATTTGGTAAAATGTCGGCACAACATTTCCCGAAAATGTTGGCCTTAATTATATGCAAATTTGCAATGAATCGCAAATCGCTACTCTACACAAAAATGTTTAGCAATGGGATTACTTATTTTCGAGCCAATGTGTATATGAACCAGATTGATCGGGAAAAACAATCCTCATAACTAATGCTCTGATAACGCAATGTCGAAAACGAAATATTAAAGTTCTTCCATAGTTACCTCATTAACTTGGGTCATTATTGTTACAAATGAATTGGAGTTTATATATGATACACTAGGTTATTAGTTTGACTCATTCAACGACAAGGGTTATTGAAACCCATACGAAAAGTATGCAGTTCAAATTAACATTAAACACAGTTTTACATTGTTTCAATGTTGAAGTTTTAACGAACCAAAACTTTCAAAATGTTCAACAGCATTTAAAAACAGTGACAATCTATTATACATTATTATCAAGAGATCGCTTCGGTAATGCGATTGACAACACAGAAGAGAAATACCTGTTGGTGTCCGAGAAAATACCTCAATGTGTGCGATAGAATGAAGATAAATATAGAAAAAGTCAGACTTAAAAGACATTCAGAAACTTAACTTTTAGGAGAGAATCTCAGAAAAGAGCGATTAGCTAAAAAAATTTTTATCCTCAATGTACATTTTTGGATACCATTTCCACACTATATCAAGGCTCACTTAACAAAGTCTACTTATCATCACCACAATACGCGCTTCGAGCACTTGGCCAGGAATCACTTTGTGATTCTGTAATTGAACATTTTGGTTCTATGTAAGAACCATATAAAACAGTGGCATACAAATATAACTTTGTTCATCGCTTTTCCACTGCTTCAATTCTCACTGAACGTGATCTTACTGTCTCCACCTAATGACGGCAAACAGCCAGAAACCGGTAGTGGTGTGTAGGGATGGGAATGTGAGCACCACAAGACATTGGACTTTCACAATCGCCTTGGTCACGAATCCATTTTTGATTCTGTATTTGAATATTATGTGGTTTGTTGTCTAGTTTTACCTTTTGACTTTGCGTCGCTATAAAACTTTTTCGGGTTGGATTTAGCATCCCCAGCTAAAGATAACTCAAAATCCTGTTTGAGCACACGCTGTAATTTAACACAGGCATTCCGAGCGGTTTTGTAGCGGGCCCAAGAACCAGACGTTTGGGATAGCTTATATTAGCACCATAGGCGATCCCGTTTACGGGTAGACCTACGGACTGAAGGAGAGCACCGGTGTGGCCTTTGATGCCTTCTCACACACTGCAGCGGATCGTGCATGTCTTGTTATTTGTGTAGATACTTACAAATTCTATTCCAGTTTTCACTTACATTAGAGTCGCTGGATAACTAAAAGGATGATTTCGAAGTCTGCGAGAGTAAACCCCAGTCTACAAACCTAAAATTGCGTCTAGGACGAGAGAAATGTTTGCGAAAACGCAATATCGCTTCGAAGCTCATCATTACGTTATCGCTTTTGCCGAGCGGCGGTAGGTACTTTAAATGCCTAATAACTTCTAGCTAGGACGACAATACCAAGACAAGAGTGAATGGAGTGCATCCATGGCAAAACCTTGTAGGATCAATGAAATGCTGGTGCAACGCATAATTATGGAGCCATTCCAGAAAGGTGTCAGATTGCTGGCTGACTACACCAGTGGGGACAAGCCAATCTATGTCTGGGAGGTTGAAATCACCGAACATAAGTACGCTGGGAGCTAAGTGAAACAAACCGTCGAGAGTCTCAAAAAGCTGTGTTAACTCGTGTTAAGATGCACTGGGTGTGATGTAGACACAAGCAATTGCGAGCGATGACTTGTAGCAAGTCAGGATACTCGTTATAACTTGGACGTTTTCAATGGCTAGAGATATCCCTGTACCCATGCTGTGCAAACCATACTCCAAGAGCAGTGCAACGCCACCGCCTTTCCTATCGCCCGGCCTATCGAATCTTATGACGAGATACGGTTCGCTGATTTTTACGGCACATCATCAATCGCAGATAGCCAGGTCTAAGAAAGCGCAATAAAAATTGGGGGTAACTGAGTTACGCAGAGAGAGAGTTCAGTTCACTTATTCCTTATGCTTCATACTTGGGCAACGGTTATTCGTGCTTCTGTATCTAATCCTGTTTGGCCCTCGGTCGAAGCACTCGAGGGATCTGCACGTTATTTGGCGTGCTACTGATAGCAGGCGCATCAGTTTCGGCAGCCTCTTGCGTCAAAGTAACGACCGTTGCCTGACAATTTAGACCAGATCCATAGAAGACAAGCAACTACTGGAGTCATCTGCTCGGGTGCCATCGTCAATTGCGCTAAGACAATCAACGTCATCTAGGCCGGACAGTAAGCCTAGAGGCGAAGTGCTGTTCGGTATGCCCGTCTGTGACGGAATAGCGTTTTGCGCTACATCCGGCTTAATAATGACCGATGATCTCATTGCTAAGTTTCTCTTATTTGATTCAGTAGAATTTTGCCTAATCCAGGACGGATGGTTGTCGGGCTTCACCTGAAGTTAATCTAGCGTTGAGTTGGCGATATGCTCAGCCCAAGCCGCAATCCATCCCGATCCGCCTGGTAATTTAATTCAACCTTGATTGGCCGAGGGCAGTTACCCATCGTCCATCTTCCTACACGGTGGATTCGCACTGTGAGAGTAAAAGGATTTATACCCACCATTTGGAGAAGATCGTTTATAAACCTGTAGTCGAGATCTTTGCGAGACTTAGATTCCTTAATAAACGGTTCTGCTCTGTTAAAAACTAGTACAGCACAGTGAGTATTGAAACAGTGGTGTGTAAGGGATATGGATGTGAGCACCACAATACATTGGACTTATACAATTGCCTCGAACACTTGGTCAGGAATCACTTTTTGATTCTGTATTTGAACATTGTGTGTCTTTGTAAGGAACCTATATAACAGTGACATAAAAATATAACTTTGTTCAACGCTTTTACATTGTTTCAAGGCTCACTGAACGTGATCTTACTGTTTCCAACTGATGACGGCAAACAGTTAGAAATCTGTAGTGGTGTGTAATGGATGTGGATGTTAGCACTACATACATTGGTTTTCATATACGCCTCGAGCACTTGGCCAGGAATCACTTTACAATTCTGTATACCTCATTTCAAAGTTTGTATTCAATACGCGCTCTCACAACGATGCGATTAACTTCGAGTATGTCTTTTATCATTGTGAATATACAAATATATTTTCCATCTAAAACGTCAAAAGATAAAAGGGTATTTTAAATTTTTAGATGATTTGTGTAAGTTCGACGGTTTTTCAGTTAAATGTAAAGCATTACGGCCGAAGCTGATTAACGCGCACTAAAAGTTATCCGTCGTTAAAACGTGTTCTAACCGATTTACGCTTCAGATGATTTTGACCTCACGCTGCCTGGATGCACACTAAACCTGCATGATTTTCGTGAGTTCAACGTTTATAGCACCGTCGATCTGTCAACTTAACGAATTTCGCTGTTTTGTGACTAATTTTCATTCAAGAGATATGGTCAATTTCTACAAACTTCAAGATTGAGCAGAATTGTATAATTAATCACAAATTTTACAGTCACTGAAAATGGAAGTAAACTAAAATTGTGGATGGTGAATGTTCCAACACTCCTGGCAATAATAATTTGAAAGCAGGAAACGTTTAGGTGCAATTAATTAGTATGGTAGCATGAATAAATTAAACAAGATGGAAAATTGCATTGTATACGAATATAGATAATTAGAAACTAAGTCGAGATTGCAACTGGAAGCAATTCAGCGGGATCGAGTGAAACTATAGTTAACGTGTGGACGAAGATAAAACGATAACATTGTTTTCAATACATGGCCTGAGCTACTTTCAAATCATTTTTTGGTTCAGCCGTGGCAACGAACATGAGATGACATATATTCAGTCAGGTTATAACCGACATGGAAATCTGATCAGTTGGTCGGCCATAACATAAGATGCTGGATCCTACACGACTGGTCGGATAGACAAACCTAATCAAATGCGACAGTCTGGAGAAAAATTCATGATTGGTAAATATGGATTAGTCAAACGGTGGACGGTGGTTTAGGCTGTAAGGCATGGGACCACAATTGTGATTGTCGGGGGTTCGAGTACCCCCCGAAGCCGAATATAAGCAATTCTGATGTACTCCAACACGAGATACTCGAGTCCAGTGTTTCCTTTATGTACCTTCGTGATCAAATTTGTGAATACTTCGAAGGAATTGCGACTGATGTAGAACGAATCCCATGTCAGGTTACGCACTCCCCTAAGTTTCACTTGTACACACTTACTTTATCTGACAGAGCTAACCGCTTGCCTCCCGGACAAATCTGTTATTTCATACGTTGAATTTGAATTTTTCCTATAAACACAAACCATGTCACCCATGATCGATCAACACAATTACGTCCCGATCTAAACAGATTAACCATAAAGTACGTGCGATATAGTGATGCATCGTAATTGTTAATTATAGCTGCTCCTTTATCTTCCTTTATTTTCTGAATGTTAAGAAAAGCAAATTTGCAATGAATCATTTTTTAATCTTGAAGTACAAAACAATGGTTATCGATGTAGTCACCTCTTTCTCCTGTGCTTGCTAAGCTTGTACTCGGTCATTTAGTAGAGAAATGTCAAAAAGTCAAAGTATTAATAATAAAACTGTTGGCACTGCGTCAATGACACAGGTGCTTTTATTGCCTAGTGCAAAAAAAATTGATGAGATGTGGTCTACAAAAGACATCGGTACGAATGTGGTTTTAATTAACACCTTTGCGCACCGTAAATTTGATAAAAATAATTAGTGAAATAATTAGGATATTTTTTGTCTCCAATTGATACGAGTAAAATGCCAATCTACAAAACCTGTAACATGTTGACAGAATGCGGTTATTATCCGTATGCCTATGACGCCTCCGAAGAAATATTTATAATCTCAAATAGTGCAGGTTCTCGAATTGCATATCCCAGAGGATAAACGCTCCGCTTTTAATTATTATATCTTAAAGATAATGCACCTTCAAGTTACTTGACAAACTGTCCAGAATATGAAAGACAATGGTTGCGAGGATTTGTCTATTAGACAAATGTTCAGAGGACTTTCACAAGTTTAAACCAACATGCAAAACGGATGGGAAAGCAACCACGAAATATCACTAAATATCAATAATTTAAACGGGATTCAGCTCTAGCTTAAAACGTTATTGAAACCGGCACCGGCCTATACCTTGATAAAAGTCAATTGATCATGCGATGTATATATGTATAAGGGAAGTGAATTAATCTCCGGGTAGTTTAAATAGCATATTCTGGCGAGAACGCAGTGACAAATTTGTGCTGGTGACTAAAAGCGATATTTGTATCAATTCTGAAATAGTGAGGTTGAATAACGACAAGTCACAGAGAGCTAACGGAATCATACCTGCATTCCTAAAGTTGTGTGACAGTCAACTGTTTGAACCACTCTGTGGTTTATTTAATTACTCTATCAGAGAGTTTGTTTTACCAGCGCTAATCGGAAGAGAGGAATCATAACGCCCAAAGACAAATGTGGTTATCTTTCTGACTAAGCAAATTACGGCCCTCTTACACTTCTTCCGGTGATCCCAAATGCTATGGAGCAAATTGTGTTTGAAAGGATTGTGAATCATCCGGAAAGCCAACATTTTTTATCCAGAGATTTCGGGAGTCTCGTTCTTGATGCACTTTCTACTGGAGACAATGAACGACTGGACGCAATATGTGGATGAATGTAGTTGTGTTCACGACTGTTACATGGCTATACTAAAGTTGTTCAATCGCGTGGAGCATTCTACACTACTGAACAGGCTGCAGGTGATTGATATTAATGGGTGCTTTCTTACCAGACTGTGAAGATACATTTTTGATCGTAAGGCAACTGTACGTATCAACAGTGGTATTTCTGGGGACATCAAAGACACTAGTGGCGTCCCAGCAAGTTCTATACTTGGTCCGATTCTTTTTTTGGTGTACATCAAGGACCTTTTAAAATCGCCAAAGCCAAGGTGGTCCCTTTTATGGATGATGGTAATCTTTTAATGCGAATCGAGTCAAAGATGTACTGTTTGCGCTGATGCCCTTTCGATCTATTGAGTAATTGGTCAGAGCGGAACAAGCTGTAATTGAAATTTAGAAAGTGTAATATAATACAGATTTCGAAAAATGTGCCATTCTCCAATAAACTTGGATCACAACAACTGGAATGGACAACAGAAGAAAAGGACCTCGACGTTTGGAGTTGTGGATGTATGAATAACAGCATGCAATGCGAAGCCTCTTTTAGACGAGCCAACTGCATGCTCTGTAAGTTTCGACGCATTTTTCGGACGTTTACATTTTGAAACATTCTACGTTCTCAGGAAGCTGTATATAAATATAGTGTTTATAACACCGAGCAAGGTTTGGCACCATGGATCCAAAAAGACATCAAGATGCTCGAGAGGATTTATCACGAAGAAACTAAAATGGTTGGCAGTCTTCGCGACCTCTATCATGAAGATCGACCGGTGCA
Source organism: Atriophallophorus winterbourni (assembly GCA_013407085.1). NCBI lineage: Eukaryota > Metazoa > Platyhelminthes > Trematoda > Plagiorchiida > Microphallidae > Atriophallophorus > Atriophallophorus winterbourni. Next base: position 12,919 of record JACCGJ010006543.1, on the reverse strand, counting down.
TTTATATTTAGATATTCCGTCTCGTTTATTTGGATTTACTCATGAGACATTTATTTCGCCTTCCATCAAGTCAAACAACACGCACGCACACATTTGTATTGGATATTTCACATTCTCACCGGACATGTAATCGGTTCTACAATTCGGTGCGCGTTTGCCTCTTAGGAAACTCATTATCGTCAAACGATGCACAATCATCTTGTTAAATGATTTTCATGAACAAACTGGATATATTCATGCTTAATAATTCCACCCAACATGAGGTTAATGAAACTTAATTGAGAAACTTCACAGGATATTTACCCTAACGCATATTTTTCAATCAAACCTAAACAATACAAGATTTTTCGTTAACTGTAAAAACTATCGATTTTCCTAGCGCCTCAATCATTATATATTTTTGTCCTTGCAATCTGACATTCGTTTCTGTAGCGTGTAAGGATTAAGATGCATGTTCCCTAGTGTGCGCACGGATTACGAATGTTATTGTATCCGCCATCGAAAGTTTGTTACGTCTGCACATATAAAGTAAACAACTATGGGTGTATCATTTGGTGAATGATGACCAGCAAGTTAATCCAATTTAAACTTGACCACTGTTCGTACTGACAATCTAGTCTTGTAAAAGCATCTTTATGAGAAGCAAAACATTGCTATAGAACTGAATCTACAGATTCATATAAAAATTTCATTTTATAACTGTGGATTCCCTAAAATCTCAATAGCTCAAATGAACAGAGAATCATGATGATGTCATCTAGCCTGATGACGAAACGTCCAAAAACTACTACGCAAGCTCGGCGAACACAAGGTGAGTACCATCCACATCCTGAGCTAAGAATATTTTCCTCTATTGCTGAACAGAGAATCAGTTTGCTGAAGAATAATATCTCAAGTAACCCGAAGTAAGCATCATTAATGGGAAAGGTTTCCGTCTCACAACTGAAGCGTTATACCTAATTCGTCATGTTATGCAAAATAAATGATATGGGCTAGATTACTTCAACGGTTGCTGCTTAGAATCGTCTGATTTCGGCACTCAATGTTCCAACAATGTTATACACAAATCAATGAGCTTTCAAACATTATTGTTCCACTGTTGCTGAGGCAGAAGCAAAAGACAATTAGAAAAATTAGACATTTAAATATCCAGTGTAATGGTAGGCCAAGAATAGACAGAAAACAGAAATATCATAATGCTGATAGATATCAAACGTTGATTGAACATAGTGTAATACTGCTCCTCTCAAAATATTCCACAAATGCCAATGAAATGATTTTCGTCAGTTATCATCGAATTTTAAGATATATTGGCTCTTGTTTGGTCTCTAAACATTTCTTCTTTTCTTCTTCTTCTTCTCCTTCGTATTTCTCAATTTGAATTTTTGACAATGGACCTAATTTACCTTAGAATTGAATCGAGCTTCTGCAATATGTCCTTCATCTTGATTTAACGATCATTACAGCGTACGTTTTTCTTCATTCTCTGTATCTAAATTGATTTGTTCTAGAGAAAAAGTATAAACAACTTTTATCTAATTATTGGTAGTAAAAATATTTTGTTGCCTTCGTTAAGGAAACGCGAACGACGGAGACTCAAAGATTGTCAAAAACGGCCAATCAGTTCCCTTGTCGTGAGCTTCATGTGAGAACGAGAAAACATTTTTGCAGTAATTAAAATGCTAAACGTTTGATACACGGGTAACGATTAGCCAAGTCATCGAGTACATGAATAACGCGTAAAACGTCCAATCGCGTTCAGTTGCTTCATTAGTTAAATTTATTGACCAATCACATCGGTGTTGACGTGTGAATTTGTGTATATAAAGCAACGAAAATCTAATGAAAAACGAATAAAACGAAATGGATCCGAGAATCACTTTACTCTTCGGTCTACTATGTGTTTCGGTCGTGAGTGGCAATAAGAAAGACTTAGGTATGTTCAAGAATTCCATACATTATCTACTGGTCACTGATTTTTCTAAACTTTTACGAAATAATTTCATCTAATTTTGTTTTCGACAGAGTTTTGCAGAGGTAAGTGTCCAGTTGCGAGAGGCTGTGTAAGATATTTTATGAATAATGTATTAATGAGAATCTGTGCTTTCTTCAGGAGTCAAACAAATACTTGCTGGTTAGTATTGTTCGCCATGTTTTATTGCATGAAGTTGTCACGAAGCCTACATTTGTTCAAAACCTGTGTGCACTGTTTCTTAACGAAGTTTGTATTCACTAGTTGAGGTAAATGAAAACTCGATCTGATTTATTCTTGGTTGAAACGAAATAAGGGTTTCAAAGCCCCAGAGATTGTGCCATGTCAAACTGAATTTAAACCCAACGCAAATTTATTTTCGAAAAAGCTAATTTAGGTTACCATTCGAATTCAAGCATATTGTGCCATCTATCTACTGTTGAGCCATTCACTATTTAGCCATACTACAGTATATATTAAACAGAAACATATCAGCAAATTTGCAAGGACAACATATCCGTTTTTAATTTCGATCATTTTATATTTAACACAAATATGATTTCGTGCATTTAAATTAAGAAGATTTATATTTCTAATTCCATTTCTCACAGATCTATCAAACATGAAAAAATCTGGTCAGTGTTTTCTTTTAGTTTCGCGTCTGAATATTTACGCAAAACGTTTTTTAATTTTAAGAAAATATTACCAATTTATATATTTAAGGCAATCAAATGTTTTAGATTAGCGTAGATTTTACTTCATTTTTGGAGCTACACGCAAGCATCTTTATTTATTCATATTAAACGCATTTGCTTCTGAGTAATTTGAGAGAATTCTTCCTACTTTATTGCAAATGTCAGATAATCACGAGTGATTATTTTTTTCGGTGATAGCAACATAATATTTTTCAGATTTGAGAATTCAGAGAAAGATTATCGAAACTGGTAAGTTTTGCTTTGCACGATTATTGCTTAGGCAGCATAAGCATTGTGAGTGAAGAGGTTGAGATATTTTATGTATCTGATTGTAGTCTTTTTTGAATCTATTAAGGAATATCAGGATTATGAAAAGTACTCACACTCAACATGGATAACCTATACCTTGCAAATGTTACGGAGAGATAGGTTTTGGTTTGAATTGTACAAACATATCGTTCAAGTTGCGTGTGGTGGATTTATTCCCTCAACATTTCAAAGCTTCATCCAGTGTTTTATTTTCGGAAGTTATACAGTGATATTTTTAGTGCGAATAATGTTAAGCCCTAATGAGAATCAGCCAGCGATTTAATGATATTCATGTTCTTCCTTTATTTCAAGCGGACCCTTTGTTCTACTATGGTAAGTAAATGTTAGACGAGAGTAACAAAAATTTTCCTTGATTTTTTATGTTTCTCCATTTATTTGATTTTAATAATGAAAAGGCCTACAATTTAAAAGCAACTTCAGTATTTAAAAGGTTTACTCAAATTCTTGAGTCACCGTTTTCAGCTAATCTTCACAAATCAACCTAAAATAAAATTTTAATCACAACACTGATTTTTAATTTGTGTACAAAAGATATTTCAAATGTAAATTGTATCCTTGGAATTGTCTTTTCATTCCACTCTCAACATTACATTCAAGTGATTGGAAGGGATATTCAAACACGTGAGTTTAGAAGCGGAAATGAAATTAAAGTTATATTTGAAACGAGCGCAACCATGAAGCCAAACATTACGCGAACAATTAGTCATTAAAATGTTATTTTTTTATTTTACCATTTACATATTGAAAACTTTCAAACGTTATTCACACACCCTAACCATGGTTTCCCATTGTTTGCACTCAGTAGCACGATGAGTATTAGCAGGTCTAGAACCCGTGTGAGGAATGATAAAAACGTTGTGAATCTAATCCACTATTGGGTAATTTTTCGCTACTAAGATGTTCAATCACATGTAAAAAAGTGAAGTGCTCGTTTTTCGCGAAAATGGACCATATAATACACAATGTACAACATTATAGTTGATAGGACATTGTTAATTTGAACTTTCTAATCTATTCGGGTTGTAATTTTTTTCTCCATTTTGCCGCTGCCAATATGCTGTTACTGTACCAACATATCACTATTATCATTCAATCTGTTTATTTGCAACAGTGAAATCACGAGACAGTAAGTGGCTTTTAGTGTGTCGATGTTTTCTCTCGTATCTTTGTAGAACACTTATGAAAAACAAAATCTGATTGCTTCGGCTTTGTGAACCGTGTAATAAATACGATTAATCACCATTCCATAATTTTATAAAAGCGACACAATTCATAGGTCGATTGAAGAATATGTTTGGGACCGATCTTGTGTTCATAATGCGAACACATTTTGAGTGCAATCGGAAAGAGAAGGATTTTGGTAACGTTTCACTTCTGGCACAGAAGCTTCGTCAGACTAAGTGTGGTAGTCTGGACAGGGAACATGTCTAAGTTTCAGTCAACCCACCACCACTGATTTGGCCTTACCGTTTACCAGTCTATAGAACCTTCTGTTGAAAAGCAAAACATGTTTAAATCAAGACACAAAATGTTTTTGGCCTTGGTTTTTGAGAAAAATAAAGAAGAAGGGTGCCGAAGCTTTATTAGAAAATATATCTTCAGTCAAATGTTAATAGAAACGAATATTATAAAAGCACAACGTAAATAATCACCAAAAATGTTATCCATGAAGTAAAAATTCGAGCGTAATCTTTAATAAACAGGGGTATCTTCCTACAAATGGGATAAAGAATCTCTTATATAAATACGTTCTAGAAGGCAGCGTGACGTATTTGTTCTGTATGTTTGAATACACCGAATGTCTACAGAGGTTAACTGTTCAATTGAGAATACGATCTAATTCAGGCCGATTTTGTTATTTACTTAAGACATCTTTAATTTACAAATGCAATTATTTCGAAAAGGTTTTTGTGATAATGCTTATTCCTTTCCTTGAATAGTTTTAAGTAAAGCGATGGAAAGTGAGTGGCCTGTTTTTTATTGCTCTTAGTATTAGAACCAGTTATTGAATATAAACTTGATATTTCTCAAAATTATCTGACTTCATCGCAGTTTATTATGCTTCAGATTTAATTTGTTATTCATAATCTGATTTGGCTATTATTGCGCTTCATTTTGAGTCGTATTTATGTTTTGAGCTTAAACTTACTACACCTTAAAACACAATCAATCCGATCTTTATTAAGCATCATATCTGGGTATCTTAAATCCTAATTAGACAGTTTAACATTTATTTAGTATACTTGCTGGTCATTACAGAGCAATAGTAGAAAAATGATGTAAACCGAATGTTTAGATTTAGGCAAATAATTATATTTTTCTGATTAAATGAGACGGATAATTTAACATATTTATAATTTTAGTGGCGCAAAATGTTGAAAAATGTAAGTTATAATTTATTTCTCGTATTTCAGTACTTTTATTCTATTATTGTTTTGACGTGTTAGAGACTTATTAGTAGGATGCACACGTCTTTACATCAACTCCAAAAATACTATATTTTGATTGGTATCACGTTAAATGTTATATCAATTGCGCGATTTAATTTCAAATGTTACACAACTTTGAGAATTTTCGTATTCAACTTGCATTCAAATTGAATTACTAATGGTAGATAACGACATTAATTACATAATCGTGACAATCTTTTCCATGTGGATGTCATAATCACGTTTAGTTTTGATGTTTTGATAAATTATGTATTAATAAATTTATTGAGCAATGTGGCCAAACAGTTTTAACAGTGAAATAATTGCTGATTTTGCAATAGCATTATTATTATTATTGTTAATATTATTATGAATATAATCATTATTATTATTATTACGCAGTATTACTGATATAGCAGTTTGAGACGAGAACTTTTGTTTAATCGCAAAATTCATTCTTCACTGATTCTATATAGCGAAAAGCGTAGCGGCTTACGATCTACGTGAGTTTCTTTACAGATTCTCAACTACCGAAATCATTTCACCTCAAATTACGTTGTTAATTGTTCTGTCGAATTCACATTAGTCCAACGCTTTATTCGCGAAAGTAAGTTATTGTAAAAAGATGATTTCATGAAAAATTGAATCGGAAGTATATTGCTTCACTGCTGTTATTTCTTTGCCCCACATTTGATATGACCATCCATAGTTTTAGTTCCACTGAGACCACTTTCAATGTTGTGGGTATTATACAATAGTCTAAAATGTGAATGGAATTTCATGGAATTGCATTAAATTAAAGTATTGATTTATTGGAAATACATTAATTTTCATTAATTTATTGGAAACTTCAGAACGCTTGGTTGTCAATGCTGGTAAGTTGTCCTTCCAGTTTCAATTCGGTCTATCACCTGCATGGATTAATGGAATCTTTGATGATAAAATCTTCTGGATTTTACAGAAATTGCAGAACTTATGAAATGTAAGCAATCATTAATGCAGAATGTTAGAGCTATCCTTGATGCTCTTATAAATATGCTTTGATTTGTTCAAACCTATTTCAGTGATCATCACATGTAGATGTTATAAGATATTGAAGTGTTACGACGATCATTCTATATTCAGAAGAAAATTTTAAAAATAGGACGTCATACATGCTACAGTATATTTGATATCCTACAAAGTGGTCTAAATTTCAGTTCAGAGAAACATTAGCTTAAACAAAGCAACGGTGTGCATTTCAATCACACATGAACCCAATGGTAATATTTGCGTTGTTTACACTCATCTGGTAGGGACTGTAGTATTGTGATATACATACTTTGAATGAACGAAGAAATGGTGAACCGGGTGTGAACTTGATGACACTTTTGGAAACGTCTGGTACATGCAACCTGCTCGGTAACATTGAATCACATACACAGATGGGTTAAAGCCATTAGTTTGAAAAGAAAATCAGAATTTGCGTGCATTTCCAATATCAGTTAATTTAGTACCACTTCTCAAATCAGTCTCATATAATTAATTCAATTGAACATTTTAAGCGTGGAGGATTGTGAGAAATGTCGTATTCAACAAACATTTTCGCATTTTTTAATCCAATAGCTGAGTTCCGTGCAAAGATGCAAAAGAAAGTTGGTTCTCTGAAAATGAAGGTAATTTTCTCATTTGGTCCAGCCCATACCCTTATCACAGTCGATATAAATTCAGCCTCCACTATCCACGATAAGCAACAACATATGTTTTCCTTTTATTTATCCAATGGCGTATTGTAATTGCGTCAATATGATGGTTATATTTTTCTTAGATTGAAATACAAAAATCAAAACCGTGATACCCAATCAAAACGCATAGCAAATTAGGACCACAATATTCTATCATCTCAAGCCATCACTAATTATCTGTGCTTTTGTCAAAACAAAACCTGTGAATAAAAAGATCTTCAAAAGTATTACATTAGATGCTATATTCCCATTTTTCACGCTTTAAACACTAGAGTACTAGGAACTTGAAAATTATTTTCGAAAAGCGACTCAACGAACTTCCGAAAACATAGTGCTATTCATTCAGCTCACTCTAAAATAAATTATAAGGTATCACCTGTTCTTATTGATTTTTCATATATATGATAAACATGGTAACGCATTTACGTTCTTTGCAGAGAAGCGACACCGTGAAATGAGGTGAATATTTATCGTTAATTCCAAAAGATGTTTCATTGATTTTACAACACCAGGTAACGTATAGTGTTGTTCACATTCTTCGTACATACACAACCAAACTGGTGTCTAAATGTTGCATTCTCCTTGATTTAGTGAGCCTTGAAACTGTGAAAAATTGTTAATACAGATATACAGCCACTGACATTTTGGGTTCTTACAAAGAACCAGGGTTCTCAAACTCATAATCACCAAGTCATTTTCGGTTAACCTCACAAGACGATTAGAAACGAACGAAGGTTTGTATTTCTTGAATCCCTCACACGTATGACGCCTATTTTCATTTATTCCAAATTTCTGTAATCACTATGAAAACGATGGAAAATGCATACCTGGTTTTGAACTCTGTCTAGATGACGTATTCATTGCAATAATGACAGAGTATTGTTATTTGCCCATTTTACTGTGTCATTTGTTTAATGCGAATAAATTGATGTTAATTATTGCCTTTTTAAATCTTCAATGAATTTGTATATAATTTTTGTATTTATATAAAAACAAAAAATAATTAACATTTGATAGCAACTTTAATTCTACATTCAACCGGAATATTTTATCCACTTTTTAGATTTAGACATGCCGTAAATTTCACAGAGTTTGATGACAAACGTTTTGTCTGTGAACGTCAAATTAGCAAAAATAAATTTTCTGCATACAAACATTTCCTATTTTACACGGACACGATTGGGTTTTGTTGAACTAATACTGCGGATAAATTTATTTGACTGGCCTTGTAACACAAGGAAGATACAATGAATCGAGCTGATAGAATTGTCACAACCAGTTGGGTTAATTGTTACAACCTACCCGGATTAAGGATATTAAACAAAACATATTAAACAAAACACATGTGTTCGCTGTGATCAGTTACAAATCAAAATTTGGCAGGCGTGATTTCCAATAGAGAATGGCGATCAGTAATGTGGCGATTATTTTCCGACGTTCCCGCTGGGTTGGCGCGAGTTTTGTTTAAGTTTACTTAAACTAAACCACGAACTGCATCATGAAAAAACACATTTATGAATAACAAGTTAGTTATGGAATTATCGATTCAACGGGTTATGTATCCAGCTATAATGATTCGTTTTCCGGACAATTTCCGAAATATAGATGACGAGTTTACAGTTGCATCACTAAATAGTGAACGCGAACATTCACCATAAATCACCAGATCCTCGATAGCCTAAACGCAATATGAATGGTTACAATACGAATGCTTTATAGTTAACAGCGTCACATGATATCATGATATGACAATGTTCGATGTTCGTATCAAAACCTGTGTACCGGAAACTCGTGTGGCATCTAAAACCAAGTGGGTCAATTCCTCGAGACTTCCAATCGAGGGGTTACGGTTCGTTTCTTGAAAAAGCTCAATAATATAGTTATTGCTAATCACTACCAAACAGACGGCTCACCAGTGCAGGGCAGGTTATTGGACATGGAATAAGGAACATAGTCAATAATATCGGGGAAGTAAACGTGGCGACATGATCACGCAAACGCTGTACAAAATCGCTGGAATCGATGTACTGGTTACCATGCGATCCGCGTACGAGCGCCGCTGGGAGATTTAGACTAGCTCTGCTGATGAGCATCCCCAGTCAGGTTTAAGCAAGGTCCGCATACTCTGTAGAACCAGCGGTAGGTGTTCAATCCAGTTGCTTAAGCCATCAGGGATGCCTTTAACTGTCTGTGCATCAGTTCAGTCCTGGATGAGTACAGCTGCTGGCCAACGCGTTTATCGATCTACACATATCAGGAGGGATCGCTGGCCTTTTCAGATTGGTAGCAGTCCGACGATGTCGATATAAACAAGGCTACAACGCGTGCAGTTGCCGTCGTATGTTCCCATTGTTCTCCGTATGTGGCGTTGAATGTTAGCTTTTTGAAAAGTGTGACAGATTCTGGTCATCTCTTGCATTTTCTTGTTCATTCCTGGCCATAAAATTCGCTCTGCTATTGGGCGTTACGTGACGCGAACACCGAGGTGCAGCGTTTTGTGATTAGAGTCGAATATGACTCTTATATACGTTTCGGGAACGACTGCTTGTGGTTTACCTGTCGTTGTTTTGCAGATTATGGTCTCGCGTGTTCTGTCTCAGAAGCGCCGTTCGATCTTTAAATGTGTGTTGAACAACTGCTCGATGAAGTTTTTCTGTTTTCTCTGACGTTTAGCCAGTTCTTTAAAATCAACCGTGGGGCTGACATTGATGGTGTCAATGGAAGATCTGGACCAGACGTCGGCAACCTCGTTCTTGAATCCAGGGAGATAATTAATTGTCGACGTGTACTGCGAAATGTAGACGAATTGTCGTATTTCACGTGGATTGTACTTGTCAGAGTCCGCGGATAGCTCGTAGATTAATGGCTTCCGATCTGTGATTATCTCAAATTCACATCCTCCCAACAAGTGTCGGAAATGTATTAAACCCAGATACACCGGCAGGAGTTCGCGACCAAACGTGCTAAACGTTTGCTCTGCGGGTTATAGCTTGTTTAACAAGAACGCAACTGGTATAAATTTGCATTCATTCTCTGTTGTAGCTGGACAGCAGCACGCTACAGAGGGTGCATCTGTTGATAGTACGAGTGTAATTTTCGGATCGACGTTTGCTAGCAACACAGTTTTGCCCAATTCCTGCTTGCTTTTCACGAAATCTTGTGTACCTGACTCGTCCATTCGGAACTGCTTTTCATCAAGTTTCAGTAAATTTGTCAGGGGTCGCCATTGAACTGAACATTTCAAGATGGAGCAAGGATATTAGCTTTGTTTGAGAGTCAGGCAATGCAAAGCTTGTAATGGTTTCAACTCTATCTTTAAAAGGTTTAATGCGCTCAGAGTTGACGTGATGGCTGAGAAAATCGATGGAATACTTTCCAGGTTGCGTCTTGGAGGGATTGATTACCACTCTGTAATGACATGAGCGTTTGAACAGTTGTTTCACTTGTTGTATGTCTTCCTCGTGGGAACGACTAACAACAAGGATGTCGTCGATTCAGACGAATAAAAAATCTAGTCCATGTGTAACCTGGTCCTTGAAACGTTGGAATGTTTGCGCGGCGTTGCGCATTCCAAAGGGCATGCCTAAAAACTCTAATAGACCAAATGTTGTGCTCACTGTAGTTTTCGGCACGTCCACTGGGTTACCTGAAATTTGGTGATACGCAGAAACAAGATATATCTATGCAAATGCTGTATTAGATAACAATCCGGTTTCGTGAGCTTATTCAGAGCTCTATAATCATACCATACCTATAATCTCTGCATGGTTTCCAGTCGTTAACTGTCTTCTTAGGAACCATGTGTAGTGGACTCGCCCACGAACTGCTGGACGGGCGGATAATTCCCGTTTGCAACATATGCTCGGATTCGCTTCCAGCGATTTAATCTTATCCGCGGTTTACTGAAGCATGGGTTCCCTGTAGTTATGATCTGGTGATTACCGTCATGCTTTACATCTGACATCGTGTAGTTGGGAATTGTGATATCCATGGAAGACTCTATTAGCTGTTTGTACGGTGGGTTGAAATGTTGTATATTGCTCTTGATGGTGAGAGACGTACATGTAGTTTGTGAGCCGTTTATGGTCAGGTTCGTTATGCTATCTAACAGATTGCACCGCCTAGTGTCTACCACTATACCGTGGTGTTGGAATATATTCAAGCTCAGTATAGGATTAGGAACGTCAGCTAAAGTGAAAACCCAATTGATTGGTCTCCGAATGCCTAAATTGAGGGTAAGGAGTCTTTTACCGTATGTAAGTATAGCTGTACCATTGACTGCGCGCAACACGATACTGGATATTTTGTTTCTGTCCTGTGACCATGGATTTATCACACTTATCTAAGCTTTAGTATCGACGAGAAACTTCATGTATCTCTGACATAAAAATGGGGAACCTTGTGACAAATGCCATTCTTCGCAGCCGCCATCACGACCTGGCATTCAAGTTTACGGCTCTCTGGAAAGAGCACGGCTTAGAACACTTTCGTGTTCCACTTATAAAGCGCGCGTGGTACCAGCAGAAACCTAGTTTACTTGCGCTACGACTCCTCATTGAACTCTTATCCATCATAAAACTGTTGAGCCGATTTTCCAAACTGCGAATGACGCGACTGTGGTTGGCGTCAGCTGGATCCGCCTTCATGACCGTGCTGGTAGTAGGTTGCTTGATCTTGAGGATCTCATCTGCTATCTACGCTAATTGTGTTATGCAAAAATATCAGGAAGGCAATTTTCATCAAAGTGCGTTATAATGAACATCATTCTCATTAATGGTCACCATCTATAGAATCAAACGAAGGATTTCTGAGCAGAGCAACGATTTCGTCACACATTATTTATTTCGTAAACGTGGACAATATACTTCTATGCTGAGTTATCTGACAAAATATATTGTATTCTGGATAAAACAAGTTTCATTCAACGATACACCAATCTAGGCTGACGAAAATATACGTCGTTAAGGATTTTTAATTTCTCAGAATGCAGTTTTTATTCAGACAGGCTCCTATTTGTTTCGTATACAACGAACAGATCATATATGTTGTTGTTGTCGATGTCGACCATGAATGTACATCGCAATCGCGTAAATGTTTAATTTTTGCAGGTTTTGGAATGACTGAACAGTCCGATTCGGGAGGAACAATCTCTCCCACAGGGTTGCAGGGTGTCATTTGCACGCCGGCGGTGTGATCTGCGTTGAGCATTCAAGAGCTGTATCTGCTCCTCCCCAGCTTGCAGACGACGCTTTAACACAGTGCCTCTAATGTGAGCGGTCCAGAGCAAGTTCATCCCAACTCGCCGTGTCAAAGCTAAAAGCTTTCATATCTCTTTTGCAAACGTCTTTGTACCGCAAGTGCGGTCTGCCCAATGGTCGACTTCCTAGTTGCAACTCACCATAGAGTAAATCTTTCGGAATACGACCATTTTCTATTCTGTAGACATGACCGAGCCAGGCGGCGGTGTCGCAATAGAGGGAACATGCTCTGTAGACTAGCTTTTGAAACCACTTCAGCATTAGTCACTTTGTCCACCCACGATATGTTCAAGATACGACGGATGCTTCGTAGATGGAAAGCATTCAGCTTCCGTTCGTGTCTTGTGTGGGTGGTCCAGGTTCCGCTGCCGTATAGTAAGGCATTTAGTACGCAGGCGCTGTATACCATCATCTTTGTCTTTACAGTCAGCTTGCGGTTACCCCAAACACGAGAGTTCAAACGGGACAGAATGACAGCTGCACTGCCAATCCGCTTATCAATCTCCGTGTC
>JACCGJ010006542.1:0-43161 GCA_013407085.1 Atriophallophorus winterbourni | reverse complement strand
TCGGTGGTAAATTCTATCTAGTAATCCAATCTCTTTACGCAGAAACGGTGGCTCAAATGGAATCATGTACTTTATCTTTGGATGGGCAGTGAAGTTAAGCCGTGCACGTAGCGGGAAAGCACGGAGGTATCATTTGACGAGTTTTAAAATTAACGGGGAAGTTTTAGTGATATCGCTCGTAGAAATAAACAGTTATTAAAAATTCGTTGGGCAAGTTAACTTCTTATAATGTATAAGCGATTCCTCTATGAAACCGCTTTTGTCAACTGGCCGCAAAGGTGGAATACTCGACTTAGAAGACTTGCAAGTTGATCGCGTAACTTTTTAATGCGAATGTACTATACTATAATGCTGTCTGTCAACGGTACTGAGCTCCATTCGGAAACTGCCATTTTCTCTTTACACATAGACCATCTGACCGTGTCTTATCTTACGCGCAATCACTGATTGGCACGTCGCCTGAATCCATACTTGTGATTTCTTACATATATTCCTCATATCTCCACGGTGGTGGCCAATATCATCCTACATATTATATAATATATCCTATATAAATATCATTTACCCATCATTTAAAAATGGAAAAGTGCCACCCTGTAATGCAAGAAAAGAAAAGACAAAAGGTTGACAATAATGGGGATAATTTTTGTCCATTGTTCCACATGTCTATTTTTTTATTTTTTTTTAATATGCAAAGATTATCCTGGCTGTACGGATGAATTGGCACCACCGTGGAGATTGAGGGATATATGTAGGAAATCACAAGTGTTAATAGGCACTATCTATATATATATATATAGTCTATATCTATATATATCTATATATATTATTGAAGTACTTATCTCTATATATATATATATATATATTGCATATTAACACTTGGGTTGCACTTGGTGCTACACGCCGCTCGCACAAAGCTTTAAATTCCTAAGCCAGTTTGGCTAAATTTTTATGCGAGCATGCTCAATCTACAGGACCTTTATTGCAGAATACTTGAGTTTAGTTAACGACGTGATAAGCTTTATTCTGGGTCGTTTGAAGTCCTCGTTCGATAAGAGAAAGTTAACTTCAGTGTAGCCAAGTTCGTCCAGGATTCTATTTTCACTTAGATGGTACTAATGTGCCTTGTGATCTAGTCCGTTATTGAGAGAGATCACGAGCGACTTGCCTTCAGTTCACAACAAGAAGTCATTAGTTCAGGCTTCCTTTTAGTTGACCTGGCATGTAAATGTAATGTTAAGCATGACGTCGAAGATAATAAGAGGATTGTGATTGGTTCCTTAGTTTTTGGCTAGATTTTCGGGTGATATCTACTGCACATATACATCCTAAGCGATTTCATTTGAATGGTCACATGCATATGTGACCTTCGAGTTTGGCATATTCTCTTATACGTTCTGTAATCCGAATCATTCCACCCGGCGGTCTATACTAATACCACCTCCCATTTCCCACTAAAGAACTACAATTTATCTGTATACTTGTATAAATTTACTATAGATCGCGTGACAGTAGACAGTTGTTCACGAGTGACTAGCGCCTCAAATCGAGTCGCTCTCACAATCAGTTCATTGATCACCAAGAAAAATATTTTATACAAAGTTACGCAATGCAACAAGAGGACGTGCTTTTCTAAACCAAATAAATTATTTATTGCTTCACAGAACGGATATGAATCGATCGATCGGACAATTGATTTCCTGGCAGAAAATTTAGACTGGAATATCGATGTTATAATCTTACTATTTGAATGTTACCAGATACAACCTGCTGCATACAGCAAGGCTAGTAAGCGAAAACAAGCTACCGCTTGCCCTACTCTTAAAATTGTTTGTGACCCTTCCCCCCATCCACTCTTAACAACTCTCCGTCTGTCAATCCCAGCCTTAGAAAAGACCGCACCGAACATGTTGGAACATCCTATTTTCGCGAATTTACAGATCACATTCTGAAACCACGGACCTCTGCTAACAGTCGAGCTGTGAATCTCGGAACTCTCAGACAGATAGGCCAGCAAGCTGATTGGTTCTTACCTTAGATAGTCCAACTATTGATGTTTGCTGTTTATCGGAAACGCACTTATATGATCCGTCTATAATTAGTGAACTTACTGCCCCAAACCTTTCAACTCGCTACTTTTTGCGCTGCTCTGTTGATTCTGTAGCTGCCATTTCAGGACAGGCGGGTGTTGGTATAATGCTGAATTCACGCACCAAATCCTGTCTAATCGATTGGATTCCTTGCAATAGCAGGATGTGCGCAGTTAGACTAGCCACTAATGTTAGACCAAACTCAAGATCTTCTAAGCAGAGATGCTTGTTTATTGTAACAACTTACGCCTCACTAACCAATTCCGACGACGAGAAGAACGCCTTCTACGGCGATCTATATGCTCTTTTGCGACATGCAAAAGCTCCGATATTGTTGTCTCAGCGGGAGGTATGAATACCAGACTGGGTCGCTTAGATACATCTGAACCACAATTAGGTGGCGTGTTTGGTCTTGACGACCAACGCACAGATAATGGTGAATGTTTTATACATTTCTGTGCACAATCTCGATTATTTATTGGCAGCACTTCCTTTCGCCGTAAAAGATGTCAATGTGCCACATGGCGCTCGCCGAATGGAAGCCAACCTTCGGCCCAAATCGACCATATCGCCACAAGTGCTCGTTGGAGAGGTTGCATTGAGGACTACCGCTTCTTTTGGAATACCTGCATAGATTCAGATCATGCTCTTGTGCGATGTAGGTTCTCGTTAAATCTTTTCCAGTACGAAGCCTACGAAACGCATTGCGGTTGAAAAATTCTCAGCCTGCAGTTCAAGAAATTTATAGGACCAGCTTGTGTAACTCACTTCCAGTTGCTCTGTGTGCAACTGCCGATAGAAGGTGGAACAAGACAGCACGGATTATGCGGGTCGCCGTAATATCAGCATGTGAGACTACATAATCAACCTCAAAGACCCACTGGATTTCACAGCGCTCTATAGAAATTCTTACCCAGCGACGCCAAATACCTCATGGTCCTGGACACAATACAGAGCGTAGACGCTTAAGGAATGAACTTAAACGGAGCTTAAGACTAGACAGTGAAAACTGGGGGCTAAATAAGGTCGAACAAATGGAAATAGCAAATAATGCTGGTAGCGTGCGAAAACTCTTCCAACTTATTCGATCGACGGATCCTATGAACAAAGGAGTGAGTGAGACTATCGCTGAAATAGACGGTAATCTTATCACTAATAAGAATCGCCGTCTTTCACGTTGAGCCGAACATTGTGAAGAACAATTCAGCTGGCCGCCTGCAACGGAATCATTGTTCCATTTGAAGCAGCATGATCCTTGGTCTATTACCGAGGATCACCCTAATGATCTAGAAATTAAAGCGTGTATCAAATCCAAAGCTGCTGGCCCCGATAACATACCGCCTGTTTTGTTCAAAGAAGGTGGCTAAGTCCTAATCAGCACATTAGGCGATCTCCTCCGTGAAGTGTGGTTGTCAGAATCCGTTCCTCAGAGTTGGGGCGAATCGGTTATCATACCTATTTTTAAAAAAGGTGTGCGAAGCTCATGCTCTAATAACCCTGGCTGCCAGAATCCGTCCCTCAGAGTCGGTTATCATAACGATATTTAAAAAGGTTAAATCACCATAGGATAAGTCTCCCATGATTACGCGATTATTAGCGTCCATGTCTTCGAAGATTAACATCGCATAGGGAATCACAGATCCGTGAAGAGCAAGCTGGCTTCCGGCCTGACAGAGGCTGTCGACCACATTTGTACTCTTCGACAGATCTTGGAATTGCGGCACACTTATCGACAGCCGGCGATAGCAACCTTTTAGACGTCAAAGGAGCATTTGATTCAGTCGGTCGAAATGTCCCGTTTAACACCTTGCTGTGAACATACGGCGTGCATTTTATGCTCATGCATCCGGATGCGTTAGGGTTTACAACGACCTTTCACTCATTCCCCACTACAAGTGGGATGTCCGATTTCTCCGTTTCTGTTCAATTTTGCAATTAATGCCATCATGGAATTATGCAACGAAGGAGCCCCAGCTTTCAGAGTTCACATAACGGCAGGTGACAGGCTTCTCGACTATGCTGATGATATAGTTATGCTCTTCGACTCGTACACAGATGTACGGGGAATACTTAACAAACTAGCTAGTATTGTGTCCGCATTTGGAATGCGTTTTGAACCCTCTAAGTGCAGTGTCCTGCTGCGGCGCTTGACATTTTAGATCGTTTTACGTATCTCGTTATTTATATCAATAATTATGCATCGTTAGATGACGAGGTCTTGGCACGCATTTCTAAAGCGATCGTAGCATTGCGCAACCTATGTCACCTCTGGCGTCAGAAAGGACTATCTCTGTTACTCAAGGATAGTTTGCAAAGCGACAGTTCGGGCTGTATTAATGTATGGGTGCGAAACTTGGACACATTCAGCGTCTCCAAGTTTTTGATAACCGATGTCTCCGCAGCATTCTAGGAGTTAGCTGTTACAATCGCACACGCAACGATGCTCTCCGAAATATGTTATTCGTTAGTAATGATATAGAGAAGCAGATCAACCTTCATAGGTTATGCTGGTCGGGTCACGTTTTGCGGATGCCCGACTTCCGAAACGGATTCTTTTTGCGACGCCACATCCAGATTGGCGTAAATCCCGTGGTGGTCGAACCGTCAGAGGGCGCACGCAACTAAAAACCCTTACTAGTAACCTTTCCAAAGTCGGCGCAGCACGTCTTCTAGGCTGGGGTACCCGCGGTCAGATATTGCAATGACTAGTTACACTTCCGGATGTCCCGAAACCGTGTTCAAGGGCGGTCTTTCATTAAGCATGTTCTTCGAGTGTTTGCTTAACCTTGTATACTGTCAAGCGGAGTGACGAAAAAAGCTTGTTATGATGCATGGCAGTGAAAGCCACAAGAAAGCTGTTATGCAGAATCCGATCTACTCGTTCACGAATCTTGATTGAATGCGTGTTTCGTTTGAGCTGCAGGCAGCTCTTCCCAGTTTGTTTGTGCTTACTTTTCTATAGAACCCGTAGCTATTTAAGTCTCAACCTTCCCCATCTTTTAAGATTTTACTTTTTCTTAGCTGTGGCAGTTAAGAATTCGGTACATGCTACTGGTGTAATGCAGTCTGTGAGGAAGATGAGACAACCTTCACTAAGCATACTATTCGGCGTTATGCCGTACTTTAGAATGCATTTTGAAAAATAGTCTATAAGCTACTTCACGTATTTGTGTACGTTTATAAATCATCGGAGTGTATTATTACAAGGACCGCGACGGCAACACAGACCTCAGAATAGAATGATCGACTGTAGTTTCAGATGTATCTGAAACAAACTCCCCTGGATAACATTATTCCAGAAATTTGTCGTTTTCCATCGTAATTGAAAAATTGCTTGCGCAATGCTAGTGAGGTGATTCGTTAGAATATTTGTATGAGACAGCAGATCAATCTAAGAATGTACGCTAGTGTCGGTTTTCAGAAAACTGGGCGTCGCAATACACTATGGCAATGTTGTTGTTACACTCGAGAATATCTCAAAACATAGTCGCGAGCACCCAGTTGGCTTACTAAACCAATCATTTATGCCAGTTCATCCGTGCATAGTTCTTTCTCACTATCTACTCGATTTAAAACGTCAAATATTACGAGGTAAGATGGATGGGCTAAATTCGAGCGCTTCTCTTAATTAGTGCATTGTTTTCCTTTGCGTTGCTGCCACTGAATGTTCGAATCCTTTGGTTCTCAGTTACAAGATGAATACAGCGATGGATTGATTGGACGCAAGTGCATCCTAATCTGTTTGCTAATCGCCTTTCTCGTGGCGTTCAGCTGTGTGATCGCAGCCACTTGGATATTATTCGGAGCTTATGTGGCGACTCATGCGGCGCACGTATGGCCGGGTGTGGCGGTGTTTCTACAAAACCTGTTCATTTGTACCGCAACTTTATTGTTCCGATTTGGACGCAAAACCGAGGATTGATATTCTCCAGTACATTTTTACCCGTAAACAGCTGCTATGGATTTATCGTCATGCAATCATTAATGGACTTTATATTTCATTTATATTTTGATCATTGGCCAAGCAAACAATGATGTACATGTACAAATACATTGCTTTTCGAAACGCTAACTCCCGCTTTGAGTATATCCGGGAAAACTTTCCAATTTTGTCCGGTTCATGGTCGGTGCAAAGTTAATGAACGGTTCTGAAAAGAAATGCGTTGTTGAATCGATAGAAATTACCTTTGAAAGGATATCGTTTCCGACCTTCAAACTGATTTTCCGTGATACAATCCAGGTCCTATACCAGATAATAGAAACAAAAAATTAATGCACTATTAAAGTAGAAATCTGTATACATTTAGATATTATCAGCAGAAATGATGCGGTTTCAGTGGAATGACACAGTTAGCGAGAAAAATACTATGCGTCATTCAGAACGCGTTGAGATTTTAATGGGGACTTGGTTTTGGAAAGAAATAAGGATGCTGACGGCGGCGGTATGATTTTCAAGCATCTCAACTCTAAGGGTGCATCCCCGTCAAATTCGAGATTCCGATAATATTCATTTTAAGGGAACCATTAGGTAAAAGAAGAGTTTTCATTTGGAGTCATTGAGACTACATCCAAATGTACCTAGCGAGAGAGCTGCCGATCGAACTCCACCGTAGTTATAGCGCATGAAACCTGAAACCGTTGCTAAGCCCAGTGCTCTATGCGTCAGGTGGTACAAACGCGAGAAAAGTGGTTGACGATCAGCAATTAACTTGGAAGTGGCGTAAAAAGGCTCACTGCTTGTCTGCCCTTTTGCCTGGACGGAATATAAGAGAAGAATAAAGTATATGGCTCAACACATTGTCAACGATGACAATGAATTATAAACAAAACAGAAAAAATGACGTGTAAATCGACAATAAATCTCATTGTTCACCTTTATCCTCATTGTTTTGTTAGGTGTAAAATGTGTATCGACAGTAGTCACAATATCTGTAGATGAAATTGGAGATAAGTTCTGACGCTAACGGATAAAAGGAATTCAATTTTAATGGTCTAAAAAGCATATAGCTTGACAAAAACCACAGAATAATATGGGAATTACGAATAACATGGGTAGAAAAACGGGATTTGTTTGCTTACTGAACAGTTCAGGAATCAAGTAAAAATCCATTGGACAGAAACTGGTTTCAAAGTTCAAAGCTTTTATGGTGTAAAATATGGGTTCAAAGTTTGGATTGGTCAACATGAAATTGTCCAAATTCGATTTGAATATATCCAAGTTGGGTGAATGTGCAACATTACAAGGTAGGTAGTTCCAGGTAAAGCATACACGTACTGAATAAAAGTACCTTCGACAGTTTAGTCTCGAGTCGGGAATATGTACTGTATAGTCGTGACTCCGGCTGGTTCTGGGTGGTAGTCGCGTGAATAGTTGATTTAGGGGATGGTTGGGGGTATGCAGTATATTGAACATAAGTATCAAATCACCTCTAAGACGGCGGTAGCGAAAGTCGAATAGATTGAGACTTGCAATACGATCTTCGTATTGTTTGTGCTTCAAACCGCGTACGAGCTTGGTGGTCCGATGATATATTCTCTGCAAGAGGCTGATGTCCTTCCGTAGCCAGGGTGACCAAGCCTGAACCGCATACTCCATGGTTGGCCTCAAGTACGTATTAATTATTCGATGAACGGTTTGCTTAGCGAAACTCCCGAACACGCGTTTTAGCAGTAGCAGTACTCGTGACGTCTTTTCATAGACAGCTGTGACGTTATGTGACGGTTTCAAAGTCAATAGACCAGAAAACATGGGTAAAGATAAAGAAGGTTTGAACTTGTAAGTCACTCATTGATAAGGTTGGCTGGTCGTCGTGTGTGTCATGGGAATGCATGCAAATATGGATTTTTTGTTCAAGCTCATGGGTTTAACTCGTCTACATTTCTGTGGTCCCATGTGATTGAACAGGTTGGTCGTACCAAACTTATCCAACAGTGGCATGTAAGCGCAACTTGTTTACCAATCTTCCACTGTTTCAAGCGCATGCGGATGCTGATCCTACGGTCCCTACCTGATGAGTGCAAACAGCACGAAACCGGTCTTGCTGTGTTTTTGTGTGTAATGGAAATGCATGCAAATGCGGACAGGTAAACATACTTTTTCTATCACCCAATCATCCCATATGATTGGAATTGAGTTTTTCTGTTCGAGCAAGAGAAAATTCAGTTCATTAACCAGGGAATGTGCATTTCCAGCTTGACCAGAAGTCCAAAGCTCAGTTGTTAATGAAGCAACGTCATCTGGAATTCAGAAAAATAACGGCATTATTTACAAACACTTTACTTCGATTAGTACGGGTTGTAGAAAAACCTACCGATGAGAGTTTGACCAGTCTGAATTGATTCAGCAAGTACTTTAATCAAACCAACTTCTTCGTACTTGCTTCCTGGTTTGCTGGACCAACGCTTTGATTCTTTTTTGCGCTTTGCCTTCGCCGACTTCCTGTAAAAATGTTTTGAGGATAGTTAATGCTTCACATACTAATGACGTTGTTGAAAAGGCGCCACGATGGAACTGAGCGGTGGCTAAAGTTAATCGCCTTATTAAAGGCAACAAACATCCATACGTAATAACTAAACTACTTCGGCAAATGACAAGAAATCCAAAGCACATTCCAGTTACATGAGAAAACAAATCATTCAAAGGCGAGTGAAAAATGTGTGATCAGCAAGAATAATCAATCTCGAGCAAGTGACTTAAGTTGACAAATCAAGGCTCATCAGAGCTCTCAGAAACAGCGAGGTCACTTTTGTCTATGATTGAAAGAAAGAAAAATGGTTATCACGCGGAAACCAGCTGGCATGAAATTACTTTTCTTGTAAGCAATAACTGGTACCATAGATATACTGATGATCATGAAAATTGTTGTCGCAGATTTGTGCAAAACAAGCCAACAAAGTGCTTATATCTTTAACACTAATAGCAAATTTCTCAATTTGCTTTAGGGAATCTACGCCAAAGTTCTACGGTTCCGAATATCTTCTTAGAATAGTACGGGGTCTAGATCTGGCACATCTGAAGGTTACATTTTTAGAAGCGGAATGCTAGAAGAGATGACATCGGTTACGGTAATCAACGACAGGAAACCGGAGCCCTGCTTCAAAATGACGCGTGCACAATACAGAAAATAACATTCGATATAAGCGATCAGTTCACGAAACTTCCTGCTATCGTGGTCTGTAATAGCACTAGATGAGTCAAACACCATCTTAATACTACAGGAAGACTGTGTGCTAAGATTTGAAGGCCATTTTATGTTGGGCGAAAAACAACATTGCCATCATCAAGTTTGGACATTCAAAAGACGGAGCTAATGAGAAATTTATTTACACGCACTGATTTATCTGCCGGAGCAGATGCATGCGGTTCCTATGGCGCCGACGAGAGTCGCAAATTAGAATTCACCCTGAAAGTCACAATTCTATGTGTGAGCGGAAATCGACGTCGATTTGAACGGCAAAGACGGTAGAACGCAGCGTGCAACACAGTCAATTTTGTACTCGAGGATGGAACGTATTGATATATCCGATACGATGAAAACAGATAAGGCTTTTGCTTGCTATCTCTACTGCACACAGTGAATGAAACGTAACATGGCATACACGTTGACTGTAGTATTGCTAAAAACACCATTTCCATAAAACATTTGTACGTATGTATAATACATTTAATGCATGACTATATAAAATGTAGATCAGCTCAATCCGGCACAAGTTCTAATTATCATTAAGAAATGTTAGAAGCTGTTTGGAAGCAACATTTTTTCCTTAGGTGATCAATTTGTTATTATTAATTACCCATCTACTGCACCAATATCTAGGCGAATACAAATCGGTATCCGATACTCACTCCAAAACTTTATATTGCCATCCAAAATGACATTAAATTGAAGGCCAATTACCCCACTTGCTTTAAGATAACTTTGCCGAGAAGCGTTTATTATTAATTACGCTTCCTGTTGTTGTTAACATAAAACATGAGTCGAGGGATGAAAGTTCAGATATTTTCAATGCAAACTTTTCATTTAGTAAAAAACCACAAACATCTTGAAATGGCACAATCTTACCCGGAACGTTTGCTACCGAGAGAAGTGGCACTGAACGCGCTGCTCAAACTCGATGCCACTGAACCAGAAAGACTACTGGTATCGGACATGGCGTCACTTTCCGAAAGAGTATCTGATTTGCGAAACAAACACGGGAACACTGATAGCAATCACCCAAAATAATATTGCGATTGATTGTTGGACAGATTGCAAAAACTAAATGTGCCAGAAGCCAGAAGTGGTGGTATAGCACTAGTTCGATATCTCACCACTGAGATAAACCCTACGAGCATTGACAGCCGGTTGGACAAGTCTCAATGTCACTTGGTGCGCGGGTGAACAACGTTCAAAGATGGGTAATCAGGGATCTTAGCGGTTTAAAGTGCCTACATGTGCGCCATTGGGTTACGTTTACATGAAGTCAAATACATCAGTTTCAACATAATTGAAAGAAACCGTTGTCCTAATTGAACACAACAAAGCGCAAGATTAATGTTTGTTAGCTGATGATGGACATTCTTATCATTTCTGGTACACGCTTTATCATTTTCCCGATAAAATCTGATAAAACTTTTTCGTTCATCTGATCAAAGCGAGTCCCGTTTCACAAAGAGAACTGAGTAGTGAGTTTCACAACTGGAGAGGTAGAATTCATTACAGTTGGCGAGTATTGCCCACGCTAAGTGACTCAATCACAAACCTGGACCGGTTTCGACTTTGACAACAATTCAATCAATTTGAAAACATTTGGATAGCATGTGAGTTGTGGTTAAAAAGTGTTGTGCAAGCACAGGCCTGAAGACAGGCAAAGTGCTGCACAGTCATAGACTGCACTTTGGCCAAGATACTACCAGTTTGCTGAGGCATGGAAACATATAAAGCATGTGATATTTTGTAGTAAATCTCTACAGGTAAATTGATTCCCATCGGTATTGAGTTGAATGCAAGAACACACCAGAGTCTCATCACCATTATCACCTTAGTATAGCTTTTTAGTCTTGAACAACCCTTACAAAGTGAAATAGTATATTTCACGCTGTGTATAAAGAACAAAAACATTGAAAAGTACATATAGAAGTTCGAATTACCATTTACCATTCAAACTAGCATGTAATATTCAAAACAGTAAGTATATCAACAAAAATCGATTGGAATATGTTTGGGACCGATCGTGTATTCATAATGCAAAGGAATTTGTGTGCAATCGGTTGCATACAAATTCCTTTGCATTATATCAACAAAAGTTGCATTTAAATAAGATTAGCACAGCCAACCTTCGGACAACAAATCCACATAGTTTTTCAGTGCCGACATCACTTACACTCCACTATAGGTTTCGCAATCACACAGCGGAAGGCAGTAAACTTAGGCAAATTGGAGTTCAAGTGATATAAGCAATCCAAATAATCAAATCAGTTTGAGACGATTTTTCAAACACACGTACTCACCGAATTCATCCCCGTGGCCAAGCAGTTGAGCCGTACGCCTAGTCTCAGCTTGCGCCCGGTGTTCGTGACGCAGAGCCATGAGACGCTCGAAGTACATCTGGAAATCCGAACGGGTTTTAGCTATCAAGTCAAGCAACGCAGTACGATGCTTCGTCAATTTTTCATCCAGTTGCTTCCGCCAAGAATCCGAGAGTTGATGAAGAAACGCCTGGAATGTCGAAGTGCATAAACGAAATAATAAGCAAAATGGAACGCACAAAAATCTACTGAACCCCAGACGGACCAAACAATCGTGTGTGCGTGCGCGTGAGAGAGAATTATTTTGCAGCACAAGAATGTTTGAATTATGTAAGAAGAAACAACACAAAAACTTTTCACATAAAGATCGATCGACACTTTGCAAAATTGGAAAATTTCGAAGTTCATCCTATAAATAAAGTTGACAGTTGAGAAATCGGATTTTTGAAGAAATACGCGCAGGTAAAATTATCGGTAGCAACTATCGAGTGCTTAGGTGCCATACAACGATCACTCGTTAAAATCATGAAGATATGAGGAAAAGTGGGACCAAAGAAGCTAGTGAACCTGCAGCCCATGACTGTGCGGCACCTTGCCTAAATCATACATAATGAACATGTAGAAGATTTAGAAGAGACACTGGGATGAAGTTCCAATACCTCGAACCGAACAAGCATTCAATCAAACGATGTAAACGAGGAGAGATCTGTAACACAATTGCTCGTCATGAAGTAGTTCAAATCAAGACAAAAGTCGCCTATCGCGATCTCTGGTGGCTTACAGCAGAATAACAACCTGGATTGTCCATGGGCACACCAATAACGATTTTGCTCATTGGGAATTAAAAACACCGATACGATACTGTAGACGAAATAGCCGTTGAATCAAATCCCACAAGAGAACTTTTGAAAGCGGAGCACTTACCAAACGACGAGCCTCTAACCACAAGCCCCCATCCAGAGCGGTGGATACTGCCATCGCGGGGTCCTAGTGATAAGAAACAAATTGGTTAAACCTCATGTGGACAAAGAAAACAAATACACACGCTGAAATTATTTGAATGACGAAAAACGCAAGGATTCGCCCCAGAAAGGTTGACCACACAGCAATGTCGACGATGTTATCGAAGCAAGTAACAATGGAAAAGCTCCGTAAAAATAAACCAATTCTACAAAGCACACAAATATGATGGATAGAGGCTGCAAACTCGCATACCTGATATCTATAGTAAGCATTAAACAATTCACAAAAGATCGAAATTTGAGAGAAAACGGATTTGTTTATATGCTGATTCCGTAACTCTAAATATTCGCACGCTCACATGCTTTCCGAGAGTGAAGTAGTTGATAGATTACCCGGCGAACGCATGGAGGGCGAATACAATTCTTAATCAATTGCCCCAGATTTTACTGTATGCCCCCGCCAGTCTACCATCATCTGCCCCGAGTTATATAGTCATAGTTCCGACAGATGAAAATCACTTGGCCTTGGAAAAAGAATAATGGTGTTCAACTTGTGTTCGCCGAGCTGGCGTAGTTATTGTTGGATGTTTCGTCATCAGGCTAGATGACATCATCAGCAAAACTTCTTTCGAAGCGTCTTGTTGTTGGAATTATTTGGTTATTATACCGCTTGTCTGTCCGTTCACGGTCACTCCCGCGGATTGGTCGAGTTCATGTTACGCCTTCTCCGTTAGCGGTTTCTCATTGGTCCATATGTTGCAGCCAATTGGAGATGCTGGTTAATTTAATATGTTGTTGAGTGCCATGCTTCCAGGAATTGTCGCGCCC
The DNA here is from genome assembly GCA_013407085.1 of Atriophallophorus winterbourni. Classification (NCBI taxonomy): domain Eukaryota; kingdom Metazoa; phylum Platyhelminthes; class Trematoda; order Plagiorchiida; family Microphallidae; genus Atriophallophorus; species Atriophallophorus winterbourni. The sequence continues at coordinate 29,773 of JACCGJ010006542.1, read as the reverse complement.
GTCGGTCGTTTCCTCTGGCTAATATTCTTGTGCGGTCCCAGTCGAACTGATGCCCAAATTGATCAATATGTATTGAAATCAGTGAATACCGGTCGCCTGCGTACGGCCAACTGGTGTTCATGTACTCTTATGCTGAGTTTGCGACCTGTTTGTCCGACGTAGTTGTTTTCGCAATCTCTGCATGAAATCTTGTAGACATCCTGAGCTACGAATAAAGACTAATCTTAGAAGGTTCGATTTGTATACAACAACAACAACAATCGATAATCATTAGTCTTTACCCCATGTTGTCTTTTTGAATGGAATGATTGAAGAACAGACTTTGTTGGTTTCGTAGTAGAGGGGAAGAAGAGAGGATAACATTAAGTTTGATCGACATGTGCACCCACACTGCTAGTTGGCAAGCGTTATCCCTATAAAAAGCCACAAAAATCCAATGATGACATCACGACGCGGCGGATGTGACTCGCCGCTCCAAAAGTCACTGCCCCATGTCCTATCCAAGGACATTGTATGGTGCACAGGCAAAAACTGAAGTCACCAAACTATCAACGGGGTTATCGGGCTCCGAACTGGAAATTCCCAGAAAAGGGCGTATGAACCGCTTCGTCGGTCACCGGCCACCGATAGGTGCGAACCTCTCTCGCTCCACTGCCTTGTGGGTAAAAGGCTCGGGGTGGGACCCCCTAAACGAAATCTCCCCTACTTCGGTGTAGGCAACCGGGTAGTATCATGCCTACGTTCAACGATGCCGATGACAACGCTTTGTTACCCCCCCTTCTGTTTGTACATCTCATTGTTTAGTTGAACGGCACTATTCTGTATCCGATTGTGCAAATATAATAATACTAATTGGCAGCGACCTTTCGCACTAATAATTTAATTACAGGATTAATAAAAAACAAAACGATTTGCCGCAAACATTATGATTCACAGCGAACAAATTGCTGTAATAAACAGGATGCCCCAGATCCATCGATAACAGCCCGAGTCCAATGGTTAACGAAGTATGAAAAATTTCGTGTACCGCTCTGACAGAAAACCTACTTTTTCACATTCTATTTAAGTTCAACCCAGATCTTGGTATTTCCGGTAAACGCATTGATCGCGATAAACAAATTTGTAAAGCTAGCGGCGGTATAAAAAGCAGCAGCTCACTGACCCACTGACTGTGGTTCATAGGCACGTGGGTTTTTACGCTCTTGCTGTTCAGATTAGAAGTTGTTTGGTTGTGTAAGACATAAGTTGAATGACCAATAACCCATACACTGATATCGTACAGTAACAGTGAGCAGTGGCTTACTATTGCCAATAGCGATATTGCTCAACATCGTGTTCAGTGGCGGTCTTGCTGTAGACATTTTCTTGGAGTGATTCATTAATGTCGTCAAATGAAGTGGTGACGAAAGCCTCTTATGATGCATGACAGTGAAAGCCTTAAGGAAGGTGTCATGCCGATGTCACTCTGCTCGTTTACCTGTTTGATTCGAAGGTTAGGCACCTCATCCCAGTGTATCCGTGCTGAGTATTCTATAGTAGCTTTTAAGAGCTACCCTCCACCATCTTTTTAGAATTTTAACGCGTCACCGTTATATGACAGTTAAGCACTCGGTATTTGATACCAGTACAACGCTGTCCATGCAAATGATGATGATACAATTGAATGTTTGAGTGAGCACACTTCAACGTACGTGATTTGTTGGCTTGATTGTGGAATTGCAATAAAAATACGATTTCTTCAAAACTGACTTTGAGATAATCCAGGTATACCACCATGGCTTCGTGGAACTTGCCCAAATCACGAAGACGAGCTGACACAAAAGAAATAAACAAGAAAACCGTATTACACCCGAAACACCAAGTGTATCTGGCCATCTAGCAATATGCTCTAACCTATTTTATACATTCGGACTAACGCATTATTATAAGGTGAAACTATACGGCTACTGTGAGTAGACAGGGCGAATAGAAACGCAGCACAAGTGTCGTACGCACGAGAGGGTATAGTCTGAATCCCGTGCAACAGTTAGTCAAGTAATTTATCCGCGTTAATGCTGCGCGAATAACTACCCTCCGACACCAACAAAGCAAGGCTGCAAACACAGACGATTTACAACCACAATTCAGTCGAATGCGAAATAAAACCCGCTGGCCAATTCGAGGCGATAAACGATATTTTCAATTCCAACCCGAAGCTCTTATATCGACTCGTAAATGATGTTGAACTCGGAGTCTTTGCTCTAGAAACCGTGTCCGCTTACACCGAGTCAGTTCAATAGACTATTGAACGATTAGCAGACGTTTATGCCGGAGTATCCACGCCCCGATAAGCGAACCCGTGCAAGAATCCTTCATTCAATTTGATGGTTCGACTTCGAACGATTTGGTAGCGCAGCACTTACAGAACTCAAATATCAGGAAATCTTCACGACCAGATGAGATAACTCGAATGCCGATCAAATCCTGGCATACACTTTATGTAAATCGAAACTTGACGATTATATGCGAGCCAACCATGATATTGCCACAACCTATTGACAAACCAGTTCTCTGCCTTACCCTAGTCACGGGAACCAATTCACAAGTCACGCATGCTGAAACACACTGGAGTCTCCCTACCATTTATATTTCCATTTCTATGTCCCGGTTCATATCTGTCTAGGCCTGGGCAACCTGACAGTATCTTAGCCCACGTGCAGTCTATGACTGTGCGGCACTTTGCCTGGATCAGGCTTGTGCTTTCATACATACATACCTATGTTTGTAAAGCGAAATGCTTTTACATAAAAAATCTTGAGACGATCATACAATGACGTGTGTAATTACACATGTATGTATGCATGTAGTATGTATGTACGTATGTATATATTTATGTATGTATGTTAGAGACAACAGCTGATACCTGCAAGTTTTATGGCCTGAATTTTGATTTCCTTTTCCATTGCCACGTGGTCTTCCGAGCAAGAGGCAAGCCATTGCGAAACTCCAGCTGCCCAGTTAGGGAAGTTTCCCGCATTTAGAAAAGCCCTCGTTGCTTCCAAAAAGAAATTAGCCCGCAAGTAAACTTGACCGGCAAACAAAAGTTTGTGACTTGATACAAGATACTCAGCCCAGACTTTGGCGATTTCCTAAAAGTACAAAACAAATCCCCGTGGAAATATGTAATGGAAATGGAACACAACGAGAAAAACACCAAGTGCATATATTATCGTTTTTTGAAAGAAATCACGTGACTGTGTTGTGGAAAAAAAGTTTTCTCGAGTCAACAAAACTCTGGAAAATTATTCACTCGAGCGTGCACAGGTATTTAATTAATCATAGAAACAAAGGGACATTGAGTTAATTTCAACATTTAAGGATATGAATAGCGATTTTAAAGATGTTGCGAACTTAGATTCCCATAGAATAATCACGTGTCGCGTCATTCGAAGAAACAAAAAGCTTTCATCGAGACACTGAACTGATTGGCAGCTAGCAATTGGACAAACACGAAAACTGTGTGTACAAAGGACGGACACATCGGTTGTCTAACGCTTCATTAGATTTTATATCCAACCGAAAGAAATTGGATCGGGGTCACCTCATGAACCATAATTAATCCACACAGGTTATGTACTGGTCTGGTCTGGGCAACCTGACAGTATCTTAGCCCACGTGTGACTGCACGGCACTTTGCCTGGATCAGGCTTGTGCTTTCATACCATACCATACTGGTCTGGCAAACCTGAGATTGCACAGTTAGTACAGAGACTCTGTATAAAGACGATGTAGTAGCTGGATTTTCAATTGATTAGCGTGGGTGACAGAGATCGCAACTAGCTTGGAGTGGGATTTAGTAAATCACAAACGGTATGAAGATTCGCGGAGGTGATGAATGTCGGAGCTAAGCTGGTCAATGGACTGAGCATTGTTATATCGGTTTAAAACACTACTGAATGAAATGTGACAATAAGAAGGGCAGGATGTAGATCTGTCATTGTGTCGTGAACAACGGGGCTGACATCCATGCAGAAGGTCATGAGTGATTCTTTGTCGTGCAAAATCGTGTTCAGTGGTTGTCTTGTTGTAGACATTTTCTTAGAGTGTTTGATCAATATTGTCTGATGTCAGGTGAAGTGGCGAGGAAAGCTTGCTATGATGCGTGGCAGTGAAAACTGTAAGGAAGCTGTCATGCTGATGTCACTCTACTCCTTCACAATACTTGCTTGAATGCAAGTTAGAATCGAGGTGTAGGCACCTCATCCACGGTGTGTCTGTGCCTAATCTCTTATATGTTCAATGGCTTTCAGGTCCCACCCTTCCCCATATCTTTTAGAATATTTTCACTATGTCATGGTTGTATGGCACTTAAGCACTTGGTACGTGTTACCGATGTAATGCTTCCAATGATGATGATTTGTCGTGCACAGCGGGTAATCACTTAAACTTGGTTGATTATTAAACTCGGGTGTAAAAATGGTAGATACGGATATCAAACACTAGCGACCTATATCCTGATTGATGGATAAACACAAGTCGATGAAATCCAGCTTCAAATATTACGCAGGGACTCCCGCTGGCGTTAACGGCGAAGAAAGTCGCGACTTGATCAAACAAGGTTGAGAGTCCTCGCCAGTTCTGTTCAATTAAGTTTCTGACTGGGTCATGACAGGAGCGGATAAGTGGATCTTTGATCTCAGCTACAAAGATGACGTCACAGTATAAAGTGAAAGGTCGAAATGCAAAAGGGCGTCTGGGCTGTATATTCACAATTTGATAGTCATGTTTTCTGGCTTCTCTGATGGGCGAAGTCCCAGTCTTCCGTATTTCGGTTACAGTAACCAAAGAAACAGGACGGTTTGTATTCAAGCAACCGTAGGCTGAGTCAAACACGTTGAAGCAAATGGTTGTTATCAACATACGCAGAAAGTAAAACAGAAAGGTTAAAGCAAGTTACCATGATCACAAGTAGCGTTCCGTAAAAAGGATTAAGGCACGATTAGTTAGATCGCACGTAAGCATGTTTAGTTTGTGATTACACGATTGCTATGCTATGCTGGTCTCGATCGTGGTGTCCTTATTTGATTGAAGTGAAATGAAACGCAAACCCGGCTATTTTGATTGTTAATTAAGGACAACATGAGATAAACTTTTGTTGATCAAGCCGAACAACCGATTAGCACAAACAGATTAATCAGGCTTACCGAAAACACATTGGAATGAGGTTGACACAACTCAAGGGCTTCATTGAAAAGATGGTGTTGTTTCGCGTAGGCTACGAATTCATCCAAATGTTCGGGGCCTGTGAACAGAGGAAGAGGTTTGGGTGAGAATCACGCGGCAGCAGGAAAATACGAGAAACAGAATGCAATAAAGCAAAGTAGACATCACGACAGATTAAACATGGCTAGCTTGCCCAAATTTGGGCAAGCTCAAAAAGGCAAAGATGGGTTATGAAAGTTTTCAGCGCTGGCGTGTCTGATGATAAACACGATATGATATCCAACGTTGAAACCAGAAAGCATAGACCTAATTAAAACAAAAATCAAGCTGGATATGAATTCGGGTCATGCGACCACACCCATAAAATTAACCCATTTCATTTTGCCTGGCCATAACGCGCCACGACTAGCTTTGCGCTTGTAGCACTGGTCGTTTGCAAACAATTAGATCAGGTTAGGTGAGACAAAAATCAGTGAAAGAACGGTAAAAAAATTTAAGAAGTAAATCTCGAGCTGAAATACCTATGCAAAGACCATCACAATAGGAATAATTTACCCCTGGTGAGAATTGCACAACCCAAGCAGGAACAGCGTAAAACAAGAAAGAGGAAGAAAATGTCGTCTTAGCTTACGAATCACAGTGACTTTTACGAACAAAAGTGGTGTTTAGCGACAGATTTACTTTTTGAATCTGCGCCAAATGTTGACGTGTTTATGAGAACACCAACCAATGCTTCCGATCAGTTGCAGCATGTATTTCTCACATTTTTAACAACATAAACGATCAAAAACTTTGGCTGTTTATGATATAATCACAACAATGGATACCTTACCGGAATGTGCCAAGTTTTTCAGAGCCAACGAATGACGCGACAACTCATCATCGATCTTGAAACGTTGATAACAGACCGACTGTTCCGAAGGTTCGCTTGAATCGGAGACAATAGCACGCAGTTGGTTGAATGTCAGTAAATATTCTTTCGGATCCAGTTGTGTTCGTTCGGCCATCAACTGAGCCAAACCCAAGTCATATGTACCAAGAGCGATCTTGTACAATTCAATCGGAGTGGCAAAATACTGCAAGTGACGTACACCATGATCCCAAGCCACGTTATCACCGGAAGCTGTGAAACGGCAAGTTCGAAAGCCGTCAAGTGGAAAGCCGGGTTTAAACACAAACAAAATGCAAAGTTTGAACGGGTATGCCATTGTTGGATAAGGTTTGCACGACCAAACCTTTCAATCACGCGTGCCCACACACTTGAAGATGGGTTGAACCCACGGCTTTAGATGAGGATTTTTGAACAAACTGCAACGTTTACAGGGAAAACACCCAGTTAGAAGAGATGTAGTATGGCTTCATTTCGATGCGCTGATCGGTGCGGGAGCAATACTAAAGGTTACAACCAAAAAGCACCATCAGTCTTTATTAGCAGAACCTGATTATTCTCACTGAACGTTTGAATTAACCTTCAAACGACGGTTGACAAGGGACGCATCACAGACTTGAATAAAGTAAAAAAGGCAATCTCAATTGACCTTTCCTATTTGCATTTATGACATTAAACAAAGAACCCAAGCACATTTTCACAATGTATACATTTGATGATGTTGGATGAATCTTCGAATATTTTTAGTCTGAGCTTAGATAAGCACATCGTCGCACTTTTCATCATGTATGTATGAAATCACAAGCCTGATTCAGACAAAGCGCCGCAAAGTCATAGACTGCACTTGGGCTAAGATACCGTCAGGTTGCCCGCGCCTAAACAGATATCTGAAAAAAATAGAACTAGAAATGGTAGTGAGACTCCAGCGTTTTTCAGCATACAGTTCACTCTCGGTTGCAAATCAATTTAGCACGATGTTAGCCGTACAAAACTGCACAGTACTGCACCGTTGCACATTCGTGCAAAGAAAACTGGAACTCTGAAAAAGTGAATGGCAAAAGATCCATTCGTATTCGTGAATAGTGCAAACCACCCCATGCTAAAAACAATAAATAAACATGACCAATGTGCAAACACGCAGATAACGTGGAGGAATCACGTAAAATGAAATCTGACGAACTGCATTGACATTCCGATATGAATTTCATATTATTGAGAAACTTCATGTGGCGTTAACAAGGTTAGGTTCAGTACTTATGTCAACATTGACAAAGTAACGAGAAAAATATCCTTCGAAGACCACGGTAAATCAAATCGACAAAATAATAAGCACGTGAACGAAAGCGTGAAAGGTGTATCAAGTAGTGTATGCGCCAGAGAACTTTAAGCTTTTAGAAATGGTAGAACATACATGTAGCTTAGGTATTGGATTTTAATTCTTGGCTGTTCGCCGAGCTTGCATATAAGGTTCCGGACGTTTCGTCACCACATCAGACGACATCATCAGGGTAAGGTAGTACGAAACATGAGAGCCCTGAAGCTTACCGCGTTCTCATGTGTGTCTTTGCTGCTCGTCATATGACTGTTGGGATTCTTGTTTTGCATGTACAACAACAGTCCGCAACCAACTACACAAGCTCGGCGAACACCGAAAAACGAACTTTAATATTGCCAAGTGCAAGTGACATAGGCGGAGAAAAGTAGATACGCGAAAACGGGGATGCTCGACAAAGTGTTAAATGGGAAATGACAATCTGAAAAGCATATTAAGCGAACGAGAAAAAGCACAACACTTGCTGGCAGAACTAACCTCTAAACTGACTCAACAACAACAGAGCTTTATCCAATTCTGTGGGTCGTTTCTTCGCAAAGCAAGTCAAAATGGGATTCAGGTATCTATAAAAGACATGGCAAAGAATGATCGACCAGCTATTGGACGGCAAGCGGAATCCGCATGAATGCTTACTTTATGTCTCCAAGCATAGCGTTCAACAAGGCATCACAAATCGAATTAATTTTGGATTTGGGTCGACCTGCCACGGGTTTCTGGGGCAAGGCGTTCTTGTATTCCAATTGGGCAGTTGGGCTCTTGTAAAATTTGCCATAAATCGACTGAGAGACATCTTCTTCCCTATGATTGAAATGAAGGATTCTGTGAATCGGCACAACTCCGAATATTTATCCGGTCAAAAAGAAATAAAATGACGAGACAATATCACCACCATAACTGAAACACAGCGTTACAGCGATATCACATATCAATGCACTTCTACAACCCGAAGGATAGCGAATAGACAAATGAACGCTTTAACGTACGCCAATTCTGGTAAATAACTAGAAAACTTTAGTAGTAGATGTAACAGATTGGCTGAATGCTACTATTGCTTTACACATATTGCAATATGTTCGAGAAAGTTGTGGCAAGTATAAGCGATATGCTAACAGTAGGGTCGACCTTGAAAACGCAAAGTCACGTTCTTGTTAGCCATCAACTATCAATGGTTGTTCAAAAGGCACAAAATCGTTCTTTGAAACAATGAATGTACGATCACCGGAGGCAAGCTCACACCTCCACTACTTGTCAATCGTAAACCAGATTTGATTTGTATGGAGAGGTGACTACCGCAACAAAATTTACATCATACGAGCTAAGTGCACGGATTGTGAAACACGTTGTCTCTCAACTTCTCAAGCACCATTCTGACACGACCATCTGATAACCAAACACCGACGCGTAATATCGGTGAAACGCTGCTTTTCATCACGATGATGATAACAATCATTACACTTGTAGCGACTGCCATTAACCATGACAAAATAAAACCAGTCTGTAGAAAAGTAAGAACAGGAACATTGGGATGGTGAGCTTATACCTCGATTGAAACATACATTAAATAGTTGTGTACGAGAATGATGCTGTGCCAACGCATAAAAATGAGTAACAAATGATCGACTGTAAGCTCTAATTCTATTTATATTCCATCATATCATTCACTGCACGGTTGAGCAATCGTGCCGTACTTACGTATTGCGCAGCTAACACCATGCTACATCGATTTGGCACCGGTACTGAGCTGCATGCGGAAACATGCTGGAGACTCACTGCCATTTCTATATTCGTTTCTCATGTCTGTCTAGGCCTGGGTAACTTGACAATATCTTAGCCCAAGTACAATCTATGATGTGCGGCAATTTGCCTGGATCAGTCTTATGACGTACAAATACGGTGCTCAAATCCGGACAAGATTATATAATCGATCGGTATAAACTGAAAAAAAAGATAGAGTGATCACTGAGGTATACAGCAGCAGGTCAGAACCAACGAATTTCATGTATCACACACTCGAACTGATCACAGTCCGAAAGATATTGGAATACGTTTGAGATCGTTTGGTAAACCAGCAAATTTATCCCTGAACTCGGTTCACACTAATACTCTAGGCCTGACGAAGCTTGTGTCAGAAGTAGGTCATTGCTAAAACTGCTATAACCGATTCATTGCACATTTTCCTTTAATGATCAAAGGGCCAATAGAACCGTTGCACAATTCAGGAAAGGATGAGTAGAAACAAGAAAATGAAAGCATATTATTGATTTATCTGCGAAATGCACTCTACAGAATTGAAAACACGGTGAAATCGGATGAGGGTTTATGAAATTAAACGTAAATGGAAGATTGAAAGAAAAAAATAGCACAACTTACACCAAATCCGAAATGAATAGAGTCAAAAACTCTGGGCTAGGGGCTTGTTTGATCAGAACAGGTAGTTTCGCGAAAAAACTCGATGGGTTGTGATCGTGGAGCAGATTCAAATTCACACAGTGTCTACGCATCATTAGCAAAGCGTCGAGGTAATTTGCACTGAAACCGAATAAGGGAAATATCATATTGAGGGGGTGATCAGTGGGCTTCATTCGCAATTGAGCTCAATAAATGAAGTAAATCAGACTGATCTCGAGATATTTTGGGGATCTTCTATATCGCTTTGAAACAGCTAAACACACCTACATGTTGATTTCATAACAATACTTATTATTATCAGACAGCTGGAAATACCAATACTAAATGTTGGTCCTTCTTCTTCCTCTAATAAATTACTTATGAACAGACTTTCGATTCTCATGTATATGTAATTGCATGTATTTCAATCACACAGAGAACTCACGAAGGGAATTCGTGTTAACTGCCCTCATCAGGCCGATATAGTACCACCAGGATTTAAATCTAAATCAAAATTATTTGGCAGCCAAAACCATGGTTTCCAATAATATAGCAAATGAAGACAATGATGAAAAACAACGGCCACAAAGTAACAGATTGACGAGGAATTTTGAGATCGGTTCAACAAAGCAAACGGCTTTATCTCAAAACGCGCACAACAAACAAACCTATTCAGATGGTCCGTGATTCGAGAGAGGACCACAGCACGTGGATGAATCTCTTCCAGGTTACCTCTCGGGGTCTGAACAATCACCTTCGTATCATTCGGACAAGCGGCGACAAGAACCGATCCGGTTTCCACCGGGTGGAGGAAGTCACTGTACCAAGAGATCGCTGGTTCAGATGTCGATGATCGAGATTCAAGGATAGATGGAACAGAGAGTTGCGAGCTCAGTTCTGAAAAGAAATCGAAATGAAAATGGAAAGCTATAGCGAAGGTTGAAATCATTTAATTTTCAACTGTACATATTACACTCTATTTATTTAAAGAAAGTTATCAAGTATGGGGGCGTCCCATTGTGAAGTGGTATCTGATAGCACCACCCATTCGTCCTTAACTTGAAGGTAACACGGGGCACTGCCTGTGAAATGATCGGTCGAGGTTGTGAGATTTTCGGGCACGGATAATATCAAATTGAATAAAGATTACACTCATCTAGTCTCAAGAAAGTTAGATTTTAATAGCAGTGACACAGCTAAAGAGAGGTAAGCTAGTTCACCAGGATATAGAAATTTCAATGTTAGTTATCTCAATAGGAAGTCCCGGAACAATAGCAAATTTGCGTTGTCATTAGGATATCATTTCGATCTCAAACAAACATAGCTGATAAATTAGTGGTACGATAAACATATTCCCGGTCCGTGGGTAATTTAAGGCAGACAGATGAACGTTTTTCAAATAGATGAACCCATTAGGCAAAGACACAGACGCCCACAAAGCAATACTAGATGAACAAAAACAGACGATCGGATAAAAAATAGTTATACCAAAAATCAATCGTTCTTATGAACATTTACCGTTTTCAGATCATGTCCAGTGAAAATAATTCCGAAAAATGAAGGGACAGAATTCGGTTTAGATAAAATATCGCGATCAATGTTCGGTCAAGCGATTATGTAGAGTAAACTATAGTAATCGGAAAACTGGCTGTAAATTAGACACGTCTGTACCAGCGTATAAGAATCAATTTCCCTCATTAAAGATAGTTAGATGGTGAAATAATTGATTCGTAATATAGTTGATGTGAAAACATTGCTGACCTACAATCGTTTTATACAGTAAAGGTAGTCGACATAATACAGGCGCAATATGTTGCGTTCATTACACGCCCCCCCTGCACTTAGGCAGCGTCTGAAGTCATGAATACACAAATAGCCAAAAAGAGGCGAGTAAAGAGTCACAAGGGCTCGTAAGGCCGGTGCATATCGATGGTCGCACCAATAGGAAGCGATCAAGGTGATACGATTTTACCCAATGGACAGGTATGGTATGAAAGCACAAGACTGATCATGGCAAAGTGCCGCACAGTCAGATAATGCACGTGGGCTAAGATACTGTCCGGATGCCCAGTCCTCAACAGATATGAGATAGAAAAAGAACAGGAAATGGTAGTGAGAGTACACCCTCTTTCAGCACACAGCTCACTACCCGTGGCCCATCAATTTAGCACGGTGTTAGCCAATGGACAGGTGCTAAGCTATCAGAGTTCTTTTTCAATTATTGTTAGTAATCGTTTCAGACCGGGTGCGGAATGACGGGTAATCATAGTTTCTCCAATGTTCAACACCGGTGGAGTTTGAACGAGGCTTGAATGACGAACCTCTCCAGGGAAAGACACAGTCCAAGAGGTTAGTCAGTTCATTAGAACTTATAATTCACGGTTAGAAGCAATCCATTCATTTACTTATATTTATTTAGTATTCGTTTTGTTCCGGATGCAAGGAAGATTATGACGCGGAGCCGAAAAGCGCAGGACAGTTACTGTCAATAAAGATAGCACGTCATACTTCTGGAATCGGTTGGGAATGGTGGTGCACACAAGTACAACGCATTAAATACCAGCGCATTATACTAAGCTTTTTGTAGGAATCTAAAGAATAAGTAAAGCGCAATATTTAGGTATTTGCGCAACTATGTACAAACAGGATGTCTATCAAAGATCACATTTAAACGTCACATCTCAAATTGCAAATCACCGATACAATCGTAGCCATTTAGGATGCGGGAAACGTGTTATGATTAGCTTTAGAAGTTTGTTAACCTTAAATATGCTTTCATGGAAAGAACCAATTGATACTAGAAAAATATTAAGATATCTGACTGGGTGACTACAACAAATGTTACTGGCTCCTTCACGACTGGTCAAGCAGATAAAGATGCGCAAATGTGCCCGTCTGGAGAGAAATTCATGAACGATTGATTGCGATCGGTCAAACGGTAGAGGATAACCCAGGCCATAAGGCGCAATGGTTGGGTGCTCCAGTCTTAGCCGAGGCAGAGCATATGCATTGTTAACGAGCTCAAACAAGAGCAGTCCGGTGCTTTCATTGTGAAAGTAAAATCAAATTTGTGAAACTTTCAAAAAACTTAGTACTGATGAGTAGTGACAAACATACACAAAATATGGAATAGATATATGCATTAAGTCACTCCGCAGATACACAAAGTCAACTAAATGAACACACCATAGAAAGTAATATATCTTGCATGAATACTAATGATAATCATTTATTTTCAATTGTTCAGTTAATTTCAGAGGAATAATTTTGTTAATTATAAGCTTTTTCGATTTTTTTCCATCGATATCCAGCGGGCAATGCGGAAGAACTCAAAGCTACAGTTTACTCTGTTTTGTGAGCAACAGTGGAACAGATACCGAAAGAAATTGAAGAGAAAATAATAATGAAAATGTTGAAAGCTATCAAGTTAACACGTTTACAGATGTTTGCAAACATCTTACTACTCCAACATATAAGTACCATGTACCAAAAATGAAGAAATGAACATTATTAGAAATGCTCACATCCTGTGCACTTATACACCACAATCGGTTGATAGCAGTTTGAGGTTGTCATCTATGAAATCACAAATGTGATCCAGGCAAAGTGCCGCACCGTCATGACAGCACACGGGCTCAAATACTGCCTAAAACGATACGAGAATGAAAATAGAAATGGCGATGGGATTCCCACGCAGCACATTACCGGTGGCATATGAAGACAGTAAGAAACCACAGCTAAAAAGAGCTACGGCGTAACTGTAACAAGGCTCTCTGAATCTAATCTGTCTAAACCCGATGACGGTAAACAGTCAGAAACCGGTTGTGGTGTTTAAGTGCAAAGGATGTAAGTACTTCGAAAACTGGTCATCTGATAGATTGATTTAGATAGACTGTGTGGATCGGTCAACCAAAGAGATGAAAAAATGTGATTACCTTTGAGACAGCTGGTACCATCGATTAAAGTACTGAGGTCGAATTTCGTCGAAACACAAATCAATAATTTCTTCATGCTTGTCACAAACAAGAAATCGGGTAGCACGATAAACGATGAACACAAATCCATGACTGCGGTTGACTGCACAGGCTGATGAGCATCGGAAGTCACTTCGGGTATTGGGGAAGCGTATAAACGGTGAGAAGGACCATGAAGCCCTAAAATGAGTGAACACTTTTTGTACTCAGAAAGCGAATCCAATTCTGCCGCAGTGTTCCCACGTAATTTCGATCCAAAAATTTTCGAGATGAAAGCAACCACAGCAAGACGTTCACACTGCGGTGGAAATTTTGCCACGCAGCGAATCCCCTCCAAAGAATCCGAAATATTCAATCGGTCGGGGTTTTGTAACACAGATACAGAAACAGGGCGTGGTTGTCGGGACGCTAAAACCAAGAGGATAAAGATTAATGTAATGAGCGAAAATTGCTGCCGGGAATTTTTACGTTCATCGTTCGTAAGAAATCGGTATTCTCTTGTAGGATGTATGTATGTATGTCTGTCTGCTTGTATGTATGTACGCATATATGTATGTATGTATGTACGTCTGTCTGTCTGTATGTATGTACGCATATATGTATGTATGTATGTATGCGTCTGTCTGTATGTATGCATGCATGTACGTATATATGTATATATGTATGTATGCATGCATGCATGTATATGGATATATGCATTAAACCACAATCATGAAGTCAGGCAACATGACATACATTCCATGCTCGAGAATTAGGCCTAGATTTGAAAACATTGCCGAACACCGATCAAGGTTAACGGTAAGATTAACTGTCATTCCCGTTCAGTTTCTCCTGTGGGGTGCAGCTGGGCCGTTATACTTCGTCGTTTGAGAAGCGATGTCCCAAGAAAAGCTTGAATTGATCCGAAGGGTGCGGGTGTTAAAATTCTGACCGATTTAGACTACGCGGATGACATCGGGCTTTTGCGAATCGACCCCTAAGTGCTGAAACCAGTTCTGGACCATCTAAAACATGAATCTTCAAGGCGCGGCATGTGGTTTACTCTGCCCGTTGGCTTTTCACGTCTCTGCCGATGTGGTTTTCCTACGTAATGTTACTTCTCACTTCTGGATCGAGGCAAGCGCTCCATGATAATGTCGATATGAGGGGCGGCTATCTTACGATTGGATTTTTATGCATATCCGATTATAGAAAAACATTATAATGTACTTTTTGATATTGCGGACAAGCGTAACAGTGATTATGAAGCCAAAACATCGCCATTCTAACGTTGTTTTCTGGATCACTGAGATTGCGCTCTGGTTGTAGAGGAACACATGTTTGACTACTTAAAACAAATGTAGGATGAGCCCACGTCATTCGTGTTTGCGGAATTTAGTCGCTATTCATTCGCAGTTATACGATGCGATGAGCATGATTTTCTCACCTCTAACTCAAAGCATTAGAAAAACCCGAAAAAAGAAAAACTAACCCAAAAGAATATTCAAATCGTACACGAGAACTGATCCGTCAGTTAACTGCACACACAACAGTTTTTCAGGAGCAACACAGAGATCACATATACGCGTTTGGGCTGAAAGCGTTGTCTTCAAAGACGGCGGGGCATCCACGAATAGCAGCCACCTAAACGAAGGTAAGTAATTAAAGGTAGTTAATATTTTAAAAGTATCTAAAACCGAAGAACGTAACCTGAAAGTAAATTACGGCGTATGAAGATTTGGGAAACGAATGAGTGATAAGAAGTTGTCCAATCTAGTCTTCAATCCATACAATTTGCTATCTGAGAGGGTAAAGTTGCCCAGGGAAAGCAGACACGAATCGAATGAAATATCTTCCACAAACCTATGCGAAAATGGGGGACCGCCCGTATATAATCACAAGTACGAGTCAAGGCTAAAAATCTCGGAGTATGAAGTATGCTGTATAATGAGATATGGTGTCCCTTAATTTGTCAATAGGTATAGTTGAATAAATTTAGATGAACTATTTTTTCTACTTAAGTCTTGTCTGGCATGCTGAGCAAGAACTTCGTTGCCCACTGAATTAGATCGATATCCTTTCTAAACCATGACGAACATGCAAGGTAAAAAAACATCGTGAGATTAAAGAGATAAAGCACACCAACTCAAAGTAATCAATAACGTTGATGTACATGAAGTTGTACGCTGAAAAAACACTGTTTAATAGGAGCAGCACAACCGAGCGTTAAATGGTAGATCGACAGGGTGGATCTGTGACAAAGGATCACAATTCACAAGACCAGTTTTAAAGCTACTTCGTCACACACGATTATGACAGTGGGATATTAATAATGACAATCAATGAGTGGTAATCAACAATCTATAAATTTCAACTGGAAAGAATATTTCACTGTAGAGTTTAACAGTGAAACAAGACACTTGAGAAGATTAACGTGGATGAAATCCTTCGATTCTGATTATCCTGGAAATGCCAAACATCAAGAATGGCAATGTTATTTTCTTGCTTCACTAATAAAGCGCACCAGACTCTGATGATTAACTACCGAAAGCAGAACGGTTCTTAGTTCAATTTGTAGGCGCCTCATTTAGGGGATTTGACAAATAACAGTATCCATTCGCATCCAGTTTAGTGAAAGATTAGATTATATTGAAGATAATTCAACCATATGTATGTAAGTATGAAAGCACAAGACTGATCTAACCAAAAAGCCACAAAGTTATAGACTGCACATGGGATAAGATACCGTCAGGTTGCCCCGGTCAAGACAGATATGAGAAAGAAAATAGAAATTGTAGTGAGACTCCAGCACATTTCAGCATACATCTCACTACCGGTGGCCAATCAATTTCGCACGGTATTAGCCACATAGTACACAGGTACTGCACGACTGCACATCCGTGCAAAAGTATATTCAGTCTCCGTAGTTCAGCAGGTTATCTTCTCCGCGAAATCGCCGGGAAAAATCGTCGAGAACGATGGGTACGTTGATTTTCAATTTAACGGATACTGGCGTCGGTATCGACTGTGATTTTTTGGGAATATTTGCAGTATTAGTCCCCGATACTACTACAGTCCATTCATGCCAGAGAAAACCGACCCTTTATTTCGTAGTCAGTCCGTCGTAACGGAATACGCCCGAATATGGCAATTGCATGATTATGCATCAAACCACAAGCCTGCATTCAGAAAAAGTGCCGCACAGTTAAATATTGCAAGTGGAAGGAAATACTGTCAGGGTACCAAGCACAAGCAGTATAGTGCACGTCTGTGGAATTGTTGAATGCACATATGAGTTGTAATATATATTTTGACGACAGTGAAATAATAGAACTGGCAGTGAGGCAGCATCGGGATTAGCTACTTAGAGATGTCGCCAAATGCAGATTCACGAGCAAAAGCGGATTACCCCAATAGGCTTTAATTCGGGCGAAACACTATTATCTTGATTAACGACCAAAATGAACTGTAGAAGGGATGTACCGTTATCGCTCTGTTAAATTTCAGACTCGCCCGCAACGACCCAACTAGACTGCACAAAACATTGGGTTCCATTAGAGTTGATACATTATCTATTCAATTAACCGTTCACCTACACTCCAATCCAAATAATGAATAGCGTTAAACGTCAAATGGATTAATTCGACAAAAATAGAGATAGAGTTATGAACACTCGTTTGCTTGAAGTAAAAATTTATGTGGTTGCCGTACTAAATTGATCTGCATCGGTAATAAGCTGCATGCGGAAACATGATGGGTTTAACAGATATAACTTCCGTCTCCTAAACCTGTTTAGGCCTTGTAAAACTAAGAGTATCCCAACCTACGCACCATTTAAGATTGAGCGGCATGCTGCCTGCCTTTAGGTTTGTGATTTCATACATACCGTTTACTTAAATAAGCTGCTAAAATATATATGATCAAACAATGCTGAACGGAAGGTACAACAACCTGTGCGGATAGCGACAAATAGAATTGCAACATTTTCTAGAAAATCAAAGTAAATAACGGAACTAAATGTGGCAATAAATCTTCCGAAACCAAACGGGAAACGCACCTAATTTCTTGATCAACAACAATGGTATCCTTCGAGTGCAGTTGGACATGACCCATCAGATGACCTTGAGACGTGACGAACACGAACTCGGAAGCATTTAGCCAACGAAGCAGAGTTAGTTCTGATTTCGGAAGAGGCAGCGAAAGTGTGGTGGATACGGAAAGCGCGTTTTCATTAATCGTGCTCAGAACGCTAGAAAAAGTAACATCAAATAATAATAATAATCGATTCATCAGAATGGATAGTTCGGTATTGGTCATGTAAATGCGAAGAAAATATTTGCGAAATTGTAAGTTGCAGCCAGATTAATCAGGCACAGAACATTGCCTAGTTAAGCAAATCCTAGTGGAGTATAAATCATTGTTTACATCAGGGAAGCAAATTTTTTTAACTGCGGATAATGCATTACATTTTGAGAGCTAAGTCATGTGACTTTTGCGACATTGAACCAGCTTAGGGTGATGTGGGACAAGGCAAGCAAAATTATCTTCAATCGCAAGATTGGCAAATTCTTTGGTACCATATGAAAGTAAATCAGTAGTGGGACCATAACTCAGTTCAAACAGAAACTATGGGGAGATCGTAGGCCAGAAGGATGTCAACACACATCGACAGTTTGAACAGAAACGATGCACTGGAACACGGGTAGACTTACTCAATAACGTGAACAAAAGTAGGCCAAGGAAGAGTTTCACGGGACCCATTGCTCCAGCGCGATTCCAGCTCGAGTTCACCAGAGCGGAATATCTTTTGCGAACCGATTCCCAGTTGTAGACCAACAACTAAAAGCAGATGACTCGAAGATTGCGGTTCGATTTGAATGAGCAACGGAACCCAGTCAAATGTTTGGTCAGTCACCCATGAACCGGGAAATGAAACGGAAGCGATGCTACATGGAGCGCCAGCGCGAGTGATAACGAATTCCGTGGCGTACATGGGTGGCGGAATGACCGAACGTGAGAGTGCAGTGAGCTGAAGAGAATCTTGAAACACGACGAAAAAACGAATCGGCGATTAGATATCACATCGATATGTCGAATCAATTTACAAAGAAGTGCATTAAGCTTGCTATTGTATAAAAGCACAAGCCTGATCCAAACAAAGTTGTGGACAGCACGTGAGCAATGACACTGGCCTAGACAAATATAAGAAAGGGAAAGGGTGGGGAGGATCCAGCGAATTATAGCATGCAGCTCACTACCAGTGCAGTTTCCGACTGTACGGCACTTTGTCAGGATCAGGCTTGTGCTTTCATACATACACATATAAGCGACAAATCAATTTAGCAAGGTGTTAGCTGTACAACACAGAAATACTGCACGATTGCACATCCGTAGCAGGTGGTAGCAGTGATTGACTAAAAAGATGCTGGGCGGAGATAATGCAAAGCTGACCGGCCATCGATACATATTATGACAGTAGCTCGAGTGTAGTTAAGACAAGTTTATAGCCATCACGCGTTATCAGCAACAATCAATGCACAGATATTTACCATGACCTTATGGGGTATACTACGCAGCCTCGATGAACGATAATGTGCAGTCTGAGCGAAAAAGGATAAAAAAAATCATAGAAGCAGACGTGCAAGTAGCCGACTCACTTCTGTCCACTACGGCAGTAAAACCGTTCGAAGTGAGGGACGATGATTTACAAGAAGTAGGATCATCAACCATGGAGTTGCAACCATCGTAGCCCAAAAGAAATTTCCAATGACGAACGCGTGTTTTACCATCGGGAGTGGGGCATGCCACAAAAAATCCTACGCTAGAATCCCGCGTTGAACCGGGTATCCACACGAAAGGCATCGAGGGATTTTTCACGAGAAGAGCTTCATCAATGAAAAGTTCTCGTTTGACATACCAATGGTAGTTTGAGCAGGTGAACAGGCGAACTGTAATGGGTTGATGAAAAGAAGAATTTTTGACAGGAAATTGGCACGGTTGGCGTATGCATGGTAAGGACAAATTAGATGACAGAAGCACGAATATATTCCAATGGACAATCACTCACCGAAAGGAGAGCGATTGAAAGTCTCTTCCAGTTGAATAAACGAAACAGCAAGTATGTTCCCGCCATCGTCGAACTGAAGCTGATCCACACGATAATACGGCTCTAATCTTGTGTCCAATAACTCGAATTCGCCGTGCCGTTCTGCGTTTGTCTCAAAAAAGATGCCAAGCAACCCACGCTGAGGAAGACGTTGAACACCAGTCAGAAGCTGGATTCTGGGGCTAAAAGAAAAACAATGGAATGTGTTCAAGTCTGGAAATGCTATATACAAGCGCGACAAAGTAGGCAGTGACAGAAAGAAACGTGGGCGAAAAAGGATTTCTCTAAGAATGAAAACATAAGTTTGTCATAGCATAGAAGTTTGTGAGTTTGGAAACTAAATTCGAATGGCTAATCCATTATCATCATGGAGCACAGGTCTGTATTCAGACAAAGTGCTAAGCAACATGAAGTAGGAAAAGCAGATGAGCAAACGCGTAAAAAGAAAGCAATCAAACGAACTAAGCAAATGCGTATAAAAAGCAGTTTATTTTGTTTAGATTACAGCGGAGCACGGTGTTGTGAAGAAAGGCGTCTACCTAACGGTAAACTATCGGTCCGCAAACTCGTAGATCCGACTTACCCATACGAACGACAACCAGATTCATCATCATCATGAAGCACAAGTCTGGAGCCATACAAAGTGCCAAGCAATATGAAGCAGATAAGCAAGCGCGTGAAAAATGGAAAGCAGGCAAACGGAATATGCAAAAGCAAATGCGCAAAAAACAACTTGATGTTGTAGTTTCACTGCATTCGATTTTGTGTTTTCTATTTTGTTTTGTTTGTTTTTTGTTCATCAAATTTAAAATAATAATAATAAAACGGAAAAAAAGATTAGGACACAGATAATAATATACACTGGCGTCACTGACTTCAGTTTGCAGCCAACTATTAGGTGGAGCTTTTGGACCCCACCCAGGCAAACGAATACGCCCAACTAATCCTAGCATCTTCCTCCCAACGCGCCACATCATGGACTGGCCACCCGGTCGTTTCTCACAGCTTCTACCAGGCTCTGCGAATAAGGCGCGGTATGGTAAACGGTGTTGAGGCATTCTTAAACCATGTCCCACAACCGCAAAAGAGCAAGCATCAGCCTCTCAGTCCTAACACCCGCTTGCAGACATTTATGTTTGCAACGCGATGCTGTCACCGAATGCGAGCAATCGACGCAGGCAACTGGTGTCAAAAACAGAAAGCCGATAGACATCTTCCTCTCGGATAGACCAGGTCTCGGAACGATAAAGTAGTGTAGCACGCACCACTGTATTGTACATTCGGCCTTTAGTATGGAGTGAAACATCGCATCAACGCCACAAATAGCGAAGGCTAGCAAACGCTACACCCGCTTTGCAAACACGTTGTGAGATCTCTTCCTCGACACAAACGTCAGCAGAGATACAACTGCCAAGGTAAATAAAGCTGTCGACCAATTCAAGATTGACATCGCACACAGTTAGGTTTGGAAGAGAGCCGCTTCAGTCCTGGGTAAGAGTTTTACACTTGCTAGGCGCGAAGCACATGCCATAACTTGAAGCCCGATTAAACCAAAAGCACGCCAGGTCACCTTGCAGCCGCAGGTAAACCTGATTGATTTTCGGAGGATAGTAATGAGAAGCATTAGCATTCAAAAAGGTGAGTAATCAGTTGGTTAATTGACTTCACCATTTTTTCGAAGGCATGCGCAATTAACGACTTACCGCCAACATAAACCTGGTTCCATTCCAGGGACTGGCTGAGATGTGGAGTATAATTCACCGGAATCAGAGAATATTCGTAAACATCTTCGGTTGTTGAATATTGCACTCAGCCAACTGACACAAAAGTACTGCCCATCATCACGCCAGGCGAGCTCGCACCGCGTGTCAAGAGAACTTGCCGTGTGGTTGACGGATGACTATAAATATATTATTGAGCTGAGTTTAGTCATTCATTTTACAAATACAAACCATAAACTCATTTAATTGGAAATGTAAATTATCAATTTTCAGAGCGTGATAGATTATATGAAAGCACAAGTCTGATCCAGGCAAAGTGCCGCACAGTCAGAGACTGCAGAGGGCGAAGTTACTGTCAGGTTGCCCAGGCCTAGACAGATATGAGAGGGAAATAGAGATGGTAGTGAGACTCCAGCGTGTTGCAGCATGCAGCTCACTACCGGTGGCCAATCAATGTAGCACGGTGTTAGCCGCACAGCACAGAAGTACTGTACAATTGCACATTCGTGTGTGATAGATTAAGTGATAACAACTAAGTTGTTGCGTACTCCATTGTACTGGTCGTTTCGGAAAACAGCAGATGTGCCGCGTAAATGAAACAGATGGCATGACGTTCATAACAAGTATTGGTTAGATAAACTCATACTGAGTAGGACTTGAGTATCAAACAAGTTGTAGATAAATCACTACACAAAATGGAGCAGACGAGTGATTAAAAGTAAAATAATCAAATAAAAATGCTCAAGTATCATGGATGAAAGGTGCAATGAAACGAGACAAAATAAAGTATTGCTCGATTTTAACGAATAACCCACTAATCGGATTCTGGATCTAACATTTTGCTCCGAAATAAAGATCCTGGGTAGGAATAAACAAAATTTCATCAGCTGGTTCTGTATTGTTGTAGCAGGTTACGATGGCACTGCTAACTTGGGAAGTTCAGAATTTTAGTGCGAGGACAGCATGAATCTTCTTGTCGAGAGGCAGCAGTCCCACGTATAATCAACCTTAAGGGTTTTCGAACTAAATAATTTTTCTCCTCCGAGTTAACTTAGCACATAGTGTGTTCTAGTATCATTAATAGTGGTTTCAATGGCCTCTTATGAGCGACTGGTTGAGCCACACGAATAAAGCCTGCTCTTTTCTGGATAATCGTTATTGAAGTGATCAATGTAACACACAAGCTGGAATGCAAAATCAATAGAAATATAACTCACATCAGGGTTGGCCAAAGCAGCTTCCTTCCCCAGTGATCCATGAAATTGCGTTTCCTTTTTACCCCATCCAAGCGCGACAGGGGCGGCTTGAAAGACAAAAATACAGAGTGAATTTCACAACAATGTGTTGGTATAAATTTTCAATATCGAAAGAAAATGTCGCTCACCTTTACCGAAACCTTCTTGATCCAAATTTGAAGATGATAAAAGTTCCAAGGAAGATGTAAAACTGTAAACGGTATGATCGTCTGAAATTGTAATGCAAAACAAACAAACACCTACCACAGACCACAGCAACCACGGCTTTGTCAGGAGAAAACGTGGCAACTATATTCAACCCACTGAGGGTGTAACTATCCACTATCTTTCGAGTGCTCAAAAATAGATCACACTTACTTCGTTGTCCGTATAGCGCCAGACAAGAAGGCTACTACTGGTGATAACAAGTGCCAAAGGATGACCGATAGAATTGCAAGCAATCACATCACCATGGCGAGGATCGAAATTCGACTGATGGAACTTCAATGAGAATATTAATACGGGAAGAAAAAATCCAACCTCTTGTTCAGAGTAAACATATACTGAATTTCGCGTACAAAGAAACAAATGCAACGGCCATTCTTCCACAGCTATTGCATGAACAGCGTCAGCATCGACCGAAAACTCATTTGTAATGACGGACTTTATGTTTTTCATGGAAACGAAATGCAAAAAGCTGAAAGAAACATTTCGTAAAAAGTTATACTTGTCTGCTGGGTTCTTACGAAGAACCACGATGTTGAAATACAGAATCACAAAGTGATTCCTGTCCGAGTGCCAAAGGCGCATTTAAGTTTCCAATATATTGTGGTGCTCACGTCCACTTCACTTACACACCAGTGACGTGTAGGTGATAATAATACAGCTTTAACTACCGCTTGTAGACTCTATCTGTGAGTAACAGGAAGAGTCTTTTCTGACGCAACAGGTGACCCACGTTGCGGAAAGCTACGGTCGTTTTAGAAATGCACGCCGAGACCTCGTCATCGAACGATGCAGAGTTATTGATACAACTACCGAGATACGTGAAAAGATCTACAGTTTTATGCGCCTGATTGTCAGGTAATAAGGAGCTGTTAGATAAGTCGATGTCATGCAACAGAACACTGCACTTAGAAGGTGCAAAATTCATTTCAAATACGTGCACAATATTAGCTAGCTTTTCAGTATAGCCTGTGCATCTGTGCACGAGTCGAAGAGCAGAGCTATATCATCAGCATAGTCCAATCAATAATTGCTCCGATATTCAAAAAGGGACGGTGTGATTTCGGTGAAAATCATAGGAGTATCAGGCTCATTTCAGTAGCTCCTAAAATACTGGCCTCTATCCTGCTTCACTGGCTGAGTACAAAATGGGAAGAGTAAATCTGTGAGAAGCAAACTGGGTTTTGTGCCGGTCGAGGGTGCATAGATCAAATCTTCACGCTCCTTCAGTTAGTGGAGCAAAGCCACGCATTTTGTAGGCCAAATATCGTTGTATTTCTTGACATCCGAGTGGCATTCGATTCAATCGATCCCGAAAGTCTTTGGAACCGTCTATGGGGCATAGAGTGCCCGAGAAGTATGTTTGGATCTTGAAAGCATTATATTGCCATAACTCCGGTAGGGTTCGATCGTTGTGATGTGATGTGATGGTTCGATTGTTGCGGAACTCTACGGTCTGGTGGGCGCAGGTGTTGAACTTATGCCTGGTGAGAAAGCTACCGATCTATAGTATGCGGATGATATCGCACTTCTGGAAGATGGCCCTCATATAATGCAACAAGCCCTGGACCGCCTAGAACGTGAAGCTTCAAGGTATGGCATGTGCTTTGTGCCTAACAAGTGTAAAACACTTACCCAGGACTGAAGCGGCTCTCTTCCAAATCTGTGTGCGATGTAAATCTTGAATTGGTTGACAGCTTAGTTTGGCGGTTGTGTCGAGGACGAGATCTAATAACGTGTTCGCAAAGCGGGTGTAGCGTTTGCTAACCTTCGCCATTTGTGGCGTCGACGCATTACAAATATAGATATCTGCAAGCGCATGTTAGGACCAGGAGGCCAAGGACTGGAAGAAATGCTGATGCTCGCTCGTTTGCGATGGTTGGGACGTTTTAAGAATGCCTCATCACCGTTTATCATACCGCGCTTTATTCACAGGGCCTGGCAGAACATGGGAGAAACGACCGGGTGGCCAGTCAATTAGGTAGCGCGTTGGGATCAAGAAACTCACCGTAGCACTAGGCTCAGTTGGGCATATTCGTTTGCCTGGGTTGGGGTCCAAAAGCTTCACCTAATAGTTGTTTGGAAACCTGACGAGATATGGCTGCAAACCGAAGTCAGTGGCGCTAGTGTATTTTATTACATGTGTACTAATTATTTTATCCGGTATATTATTATTATTACATTATATTTGATGATAAAACAAAACAACACAACACAAAATCGCTTGCAGTAAAACTACAAAAACAAACTTCTTTTTGCTCATTTGCTTTTACATATTACGCTTGCCCGCATTCCTGTTTTTACGCGCTTGCTTATCTTCTCTTCCTGCTTCACATTGCTTGGCACTTTATCTGGCTCCAGACTTTTGCTTCATGATGATGATTATAGTCCAAATCGAGAAGCCTACCACCTGGCAATACGTGAACTCTAAAAACTAAGGTTTCATCGCTGCACAATTTCATGATGATATCAAGTACAAAATTGAACAGAAAAAGAGAAATCGGATATCCTTGTCGGACGCCACTTGTTGTGGGGAAAAGGTCGTTGTAAACCATGGTAAACCCCGATGTATGAGCATAAAGTACACGCCGTATGTTGACATAATTTTACGGAACACCTTTGCACTACGAGTTGTTAAATAGGACATTTTGATCGACTGAATCAAATGCCCTTTGAAGTCTAAAAAGATGGCTATTGTCGGCTGTCTGTAAGTGTGCCGCAATTCTAAGATCTGTCGAGGAGTGAAAATGTGGCCGACACAGCCTATGTCAAGACGGAATCCAGCTTGTTTTTTTATCGAATCTGTGATTTTCTATGCGATGATAATTTTTGAAGGCATTTTTACGCTAATAATCTCGTAATGATGGGAGTAAGACTTACCCTTTGGTGATTAGAGCAGGAACTTTGCACACGTTTTTTAATATCGGTATGACTGATACACTCCAACTCTGAGGGATGGATTCTGACAACCACACTTCCCTCAGGAGACAACGTAATGTATTGATTAGGATTTGGCCAACTTCATTACACAAAACAAGTGTATGTGTGTGAAAGCACAAGCCTGGTAAAAACAAAGTGCCGCACAGTCAGAGACTGCACGTGGGCTGAGATACTGTCAGGCTGCCAAGGCCTAGGTAGATATGACAAAAGAAATAGAAAGAAAATATAAATGGTAGTGAGACTCCAGCGTGCTTCAGCATGCAACTCACTACCGGTAGACAATCAATTTATCACGATGTAGCCGCACAGCACAGAAATACTGCACGATTGCACATCCGTGCACAAAACAAGTGGTATGGCGTCGGGATCAGCAGCCTTGAATCACTTAGTGATTCGAAACATGATTTAATTTCTAAATCTATGCTAACAAGCCAAGGATCATACTGCTTCAAATGAGGCAATGAATCCGTTGCAGGCGGCCATCTAAATTGTTCATGAGAATGTTCTACCCGGCGATTCTTATTAGTGATATGAATACCGTTTGATTCAGCGATATTCTCTCTTACTCCTCTGTTATTATGACTGCTCGACCAGCTATTTGAATTTTTTCGACCTTATTTGCCACCATTTTTCTCTGTATCGTTTAAAGCTCCGTTTGACTTCATTCCTTACGCGCCTACGATCACTTTTGCTAACAGGACCAGAAGGCATTTGTCTATAAAATGCTTTCATATGGTGCGCATTTCAAATAGCCACTGACAACCAAGTCCAGCTTCCGGCCTGCACTAATGGCTCTCCGAGCACGGCGAACTGCTTCTATTAACAGAAGAAGGGGCGAGGGCGAGTGACTGGCGTCCGAAAACCAGTTTGCTTCGGGCAGATGGAGCTCGTTAGCCTGGGAATGCATTTCATCTAAACCTCCGCTGCCTTGCGGGATACCCGATTGCGGGAAAGGCTTCGAGGGTAAACCCTGAGGAAAAATCTGCAACAGAGTCTCGTAGACTGCTAGTTGGTTCACACCACCTTTTCTGGCAAATCCATGCTGTCTTGGAGGTCGCACTTGGTAGTGCTAGGGCTAAAGAAGCTGACTCGAACAAACGCCGAGCAGTGGTGGGGACGCCGCTTTGTACCCAAATTCCCAAGACTTTTCATTGAAGCCGACTCATCCTCCAGTAGATAGTCACACAAAAGTAAAAAAGTAAAGTAAGTTTTTCGTGGCGCTGGTGAAGAATTTCAATGGAGCACTGTGAAATGCAGTGGGACTTTGGGGCTGAATGTGCAATCCCACATGTTGCGATTGCAGCGCCAGGCATAATCCCATCTTTCACCGGCAGTCACATGTAGAGCAACGGAGAGTGAGTTACTCAGTTGCCCTATTAACATCTTGGACTACAGGCTAAGAATTTTTCGACTGCAATGCGTTTCCCATTCGAAGGATACGTACCACAGAGCATTAACGAGAACCTACATCGCACAAGAACATGATCAGAATCCATGCACGTATTCCAAAAGGAGCGACAATCTTCAATGCGACCTCTCTAGCGAGCAGTTATTGCAATATGGTCGATTTGGACCGAAGGTTAGCTTCCATCTGATGAGCGCCATGTGGCACATTGATTCCCTTTATGGCAAAGGAAGGACTGCTAATAAATAATCGAGATTGTGCACAGAATTATATGAACCGTTCGCCATTAGCTGTGCGTTGGCCTTCAAGAACAAACATACCACCTAATTGTGATTCACACATATCTAAGCGAACCAGTCTGGCATTCATATCTCCCTGTAAGACAACAATATCGGAGCCATTCGCACGTCGCAAAAGAGCGTATAGATCGTCGTAAAATGCATTCTGTTCGTCGTCAGAATTGGCGTTAGTCAGGACGTCAGCTGCTACAATAAACAAGCACCTCTGATGAGATTTTGAGTTGGGTCTAATATTACTAGCTAGTCTAACTGCGCACACCATGCTATTGTAAGGAATACAATCACTTAACCGGGATCTGACACGTGAACTTAGCCCTTTACTAACACCTGTCAGTCCTAAAATTACAGCTACAGAATCATCGGAGCTGCGCAAAAAGTAGCGAGTCTAAAAGTTTGTGGCAGTAAATTTTGTAATTATAGACGAATCAAAAAAGCGCGTTTCTGATAGACAGCAAACATCAACAGTTAAACTATCTAAGGTAAGAGCCAATACAGCTTATTGAGCTATTTGCTTAAGGGTTCTTACATTCAGAGCGTTGAGGTGAGTAGATGTCCGTGGTTTCAAAAAGTGATTTGTGGAGGCGCGAATAGAGGATATTCCAACATATTCAGCGCGATCATTTCTAAGGCTGGGATTGATAGAAGGAGAGTGGCTAAGAACGGAGGAAGGAGGATCAGAAACATTTTGAAGAGTAGGGTCAGCAATAGCTTGTTATTGCTTATCCACTACGTTGTATGTGATGTGAAAACACAAGCCTGATCCAGGCAAAGTGCCGCACAGTCAGAGACAGCACGTGGGCTGAGATACTGCCAGGTTTCCCAGGCTTAGACAGACATGACAAAAGAAATAGAAAGAAAATAGCATGTAGTTAGTAATCGAATCTTGCGCGTTGGCGATGCGATTTGTCCATCTGACTAACTCATCAATTGCTGTCACCATCACGGGAACTGATGGGCGCCCACAGTTTTAGATCGTCAGCGAATAGTAGACAATCGACGACAAACGCGTCTGGAATATCGCTTACAAAAATATTGAATAACAACGGACCAAGAACAGATCTTTGTGGCACACCTTAGGTCACTATTACCTCACCTTTCAAATACTCATGGTATGGCCATCCAGAAATGAATGCCACCATCTAATTTAAAAGACACCCCTTTATACCTAGGCCTTCCAGTTTGACCAGCGGTCGTTGGTACTACACGGTCGAATTTCTTAGTGGTATGGTATGAAATCACAAGCCCGATCCAGGCAAAGTGCCACACAGCCATAGACTGTACCTGGGCTAAGATACTGTGAATTCGATAAAAGAATCAACAGCTTGACTAGAATCAGTGAAAAACAACGCCCACATCCTGAAAGAAAGCTCTCTATGTTGCCCTGGATCAACTTCTGTAAATATTTCCGAGCAGAGAAGTCAGCCGGCCTATAATGAGCGGGACAAATAGGCTCCGAAGATTTGAACATAGATTTTATTATACCATGATTCTATTCCTTTGATAAAAGACCTGCAATTAAAGATGTTTAAATAACATTGCCTACGGATCACAAATGACATCCATAATTCAATAGTGTATTTATGGTAAAATCAGCACATAGCTTCAAATAGTTACATGATGTTTTGTACAGTATGACGAAAAGCGATAAAAACGTCAGAATAGGGTCTAGGGCTTTAAAGCGGGCCTCACTCCTGTATGAACGGTACCTTCTCGGGATTCTTGTGACATTTGTACAGGTAGAGCATCGACCTCAGACACGGCTACCAACCACATTTACCAGTGCGGCGGAGAGAGCTCGTAAAACCAACAGGCAACTACCGTGTGCCACTGGCCCAGATTGGGTCTACCTGTTCTAACAGGAGTTTACCCGTATCTCAATATACATCAAGGTCGGAAAGGAGCTCAAAGTTCTGAGCAACAGAAGATGATCATTGCATTCAA
This sequence comes from Atriophallophorus winterbourni, assembly GCA_013407085.1. Classification (NCBI taxonomy): domain Eukaryota; kingdom Metazoa; phylum Platyhelminthes; class Trematoda; order Plagiorchiida; family Microphallidae; genus Atriophallophorus; species Atriophallophorus winterbourni. Next base: position 136 of record JACCGJ010006542.1, on the reverse strand, counting down.
AAACGCCTTGACCTCCATTTTTATCAGACGATACACAATTCTTGATTATGCTTTTTTACGCTTATATTTTTTGTGATACTGCACCATATCCTTCCCTTTTTTCACAGCGTTTCCCGTCCCAGCAAATATGGATCAC